>JAHUYU010002684.1:0-18049 GCA_030439765.1 Tripidium arundinaceum | reverse complement strand
TTAAACGAATGGCTTAAGAACTATAGATCCTTCCAGCCTGACCATGTCTAGGTTGTTAGAAAGAAATTTTACATTGACCAAGCACACCCACACAACTAACTTTAACAGTGCCGGCAGCTTGGGCTCAGCGACGGCCTCGATTGAGAGGGATGTGCGCTGTGCGGAACAGCCAATCCAAATTTTCCTGCGCCTCCACGCGAAGGTGTGCTAGCATCACACATTCATCAACTTCAGGAAGTTTTGTAGGCACGAGAATGGATACATTTGACCCAGAGCCGTACCCAAAAAATTAGGCACAAAATGAGGCCCTATATATTTTAGGAAAACAAACACAAATAACCAAAGTATAGAACGGCATGTTTATTTTGTAATATAAAGAAATGCAACAAGCCTTCATATTAAAAGGTGCCTCCAAAACATTTGCAAAACTGTTCCGATCCAAGGGCACCCAAAGCCTCCGGTAATGGCATCGGAGTTTTATTCCAAAGAAGGTGTTTTCTATGCATGCACGGAGATAGAGCTTACCGAAACCCTCCTGTCGTCACTAGAGAGGAGGCACGGGAGCATCGATCACTGACAACGGCTAGTTCTGACATGTCTCAATGACCGTTGGGAGAGCTCTGGTGGTAAGCTCCGATGAGGCCACTAGACACTACACCAGAACACAAAATCACTGCAGGAGCATCACTACCAAGTGTTCTAGAGCCGGCAGTGACTACTAATCACTGTCCGGTGGTAAGGCGAGGATTCAGAAAATTGGTCGGAAGCTAATCACCCGACAGTGATGGTGACTATCACTGCCGACTAAAACCACCACCCCACAGTGATATATCACTGCCGGGTCAAGCTATTAGCCAACAGTGATAGGTACCACATCACTGTCGGCTCATGCTTCAAACCGGCAATGATATATTTTTATCGGGTCAAGCCACTACCGGCATCAACATTTGCATATCATTGCCGGTTTTCGTTCTGACCCGCCAGTGTTCTTTTTGGCCGTTGAATCTACCTAACTATCACATAATTGATTCTCCATTGTTGATCCCACCTATCACAGTTTGATCCCACCTACCAACGTTGCTTCTTGTTATAAAACCTCTACCACCCTAGTCGGCCAATTTAGTATATGCAACAGACCAACTTATTTACTTATAGTATCCATATGTGCTCTATGTGGGAGAAAGCTCTCCACATACACCTTCTAGAAGTTTGTAGTCAACATGATGCCCCAAATGTACTAGAAGAATGTTTGTGAAGTTTGACCAACGCCGAAGGCAGAGTGCGCTGGTAGCAATATGATGCTATATGGCGCCCCAGTTGGTCGTTTGTCTTCATTGAGCTAGCGGCCCCGGCTCTTCACCGCCAGAGCCGACGAGGCTCCTCGGGCACGCTACGCGCGCATAAACTATAAGTGTTGTGGTCATCCAAAAGTCGCTTCAGCAGTGCATGACCCATACTCGCCGAAGGTGTTATTATGTGTTTGTAGACTTCGACGCTAACATCGGCCTAACATGTGCAAATTAATTAGGTCAATACGTTAGCCTATATGAAATTTTACTTTCAACAAAATGTTTGTGTGGTGGTTATATATATTGTATTGTGTTTGTAGACTTCATACAATGTTTTATAAAACATATAACACATTCCATCGCCTATCACTGCCGGGTGAAGCTGCCAACTAGCAGTGATAGCGACAACATCACTACCGGAAGCTAGCATACAGAATAAGCTAAACTCTGAGAAGAACTAGGATGAATTCAAGGGATACAATCTCTTGAGCGAGGCACAGGAAGCTAGCATACGGAACAAGCTAAACTCCGAGAAGAACATAATTCCACACAAGCTAGGCTACATGAGAAGCTTGTGGACTTTCATATTAAAACATTAGTAGCTTGAGTGTGGAGACATAGGCAATTCTCTTCCTCTTTAGACAAGTTGCCCTAAACAACATTTTTTTGAAACAATGCCCCAAATAACATTAGGAGGAGAAATGTTTACATCTACAATCGTCTCAAATTAGGGACCCATGTCCATAAAAACATTAAGCATGCAAGTAGACTAAGATGCATAATTTGAACCATCTAAAATGAGAAGTTCTAGAGTTGCCTCCTCACTTGTTGACATCTTTTCTCAAGGCGGTTAAGCCCAAAATGAGAGCCTCGGCTTTGATACCAATTGAAAGGATAAATATGTCGCCTAAAAGGGGGTGAATAGGCGTTTCTAAAAATATAAAACATGTAGTAGATAGCAGGACCAGAATTTCCGGACCTCCTAGGGTCAGAAATTCTGATCTGGGTAACATGAAATCTCAAATCAACAAAGATTATGCCTATATAACCAATTCTACTTGTTACCATAGGTTGCAAGACATGTAGTGAGTTAGTTCCTCACAAAACCTACAACAAAAGACATAAGAACAAGTAGATCGACATGAATCGCCCAAATGTAAATCTTGAGCAACACACACAAACAATAGAGAAGACACCCAATTTGTTTACCGAAGTTCAGATTCACCTCTATGAATCATACATCTCCATTGAGGCGCTCCCAAGGGAGTGGGTCTCTTTCAACCACTTTCCTCACTTCACTAACTTAATCTCTTCCCTTGTGGAGGCCAGATCGGGGACCTTCACACACTTCCTGCGGCTCACCATAAGCACGGGAGCTCACCAGGCAACTCTTTGCCATCTAGGAGGCTTCACCTCCAAGAGTAACAAACACTTCACTGAATGATGAACAAGATCCAAAAGTGCTCAGGTTGGGATTGCTCTCTCTTGCTCTCAAACACCCAATCTCTCAACCCAATTCTCTAGATCTCACAAGAATCAAACAATCCTCACAAAGAGGGAGACGGGAGAGCTTCTTTGGCCTCTAAAGGTGTGCTCTTCATGTTCTAAAGAGCAGCCACAAGAGGAGGGGGTGATAGAGTATATATAATCTGCCCCAAAATTCAACCCTTGTGTTACTTTTTTGCACAAGATCAGAAATTCCGGTCAGGGTTGGAATTTTTGGGACCTGGACAATTAGTAGAGAACTTCATAGGTAAAAATGCATCAAACCTCTGGAATTATGGTTAGGATCAGAAATTCCAGTAGGAAAATTAAATCCATCCATAGAACCCTAGATCAGAAATCCCTCAGAAGTTCCAACCAGGCTTGGACTTTTCGGCACAGCTGAACTAAAACAACTATAACTTTTCACTCCCAACTCTGATTTTTGATGATCTTGGACTTTTCGGATAGCTTATCCAGAGGGCTATCCATCCCAACAAAAAATCTCCAAGACCACAATTGTAACACCTCTGGTGTTATGAGTTTACTTAGCACCGCGCTTGAGTTCTAAGAGAGGTTAGTAAATGAGTTTCTCGGATGTTTAAATGTAATTTTTTTCACATGAAATGATAAAGCAAACCTTATATGCCTCACTTTGTAGTTAAAAGAAATCAAAATAAATATTGCGAGTCAATTTACTTAGTGCATAAAGGTGCTAATGAAAATCGTGACAAAAAGGATAGAATAAGTTGTGTTAATCGTTGGCATGAAAAGCAATTTCTATAAACAAAAATAAAATATAGCTTATGTGTAGTGCTTAAGTAAAGTTGCTGAGCAAATGGTGTAAATGAAAAGTGCAACTTTAATTTTGAAAACAAAGGTTGTTAACTAGTGTTCTTGGAAGCTCAAAAATCAAATTGGAAATTAAAATTAGCCCTTTTCGTTGAATCGACAAAATTTGAACTTATGTTTAAAGTGCCATCTTTGGCGAAGTATATTGAGCAAAATAATTAAATAGTGCTTAAATATTTTGTTTCTATGGGTTAGTACGAAGTATGAACTATTGCGTGAAATACTTGTTGGTTGAAATTAATAAGGTTTAGACCTTTTAAAAAATTATGACAAAAGTTTTATTGGTTGTTTAGTCTTAATTGAGGCCCTTGACTTTTCTAAGTCTAAAAACCTAATGGCAATGCTGTTTTTGTATTTAAATTTTGATTAAATTTCTTAAACCCTAGATCCATTTTTGTGCACTGATGGTTGCATCATAGCAAGCACTTTAGCGTGGGGTAGCTCATGGGCTGGTTTAACTCTATTTCGGTGATTCAAAACTTTGCCAAACTTCTTTAGATCGAACTGTTGAGCCTTTGTTCTTGAGCTAGTGCTCGGCTTGATGAACACTGCTTGGCACCTCTATATCTCCCTCTCTAATCCATCTCAGTTGATGCTTGTTGCTCCTCTTAATAGCTCTAAGTGCCCTCTTAAGCCCTGTCTAGATGGATTAGTCTTAACTGGGATAAACTAGATGTTAGGGTGTGCTTTTAGAAGTGTGCACAACATCGGTTTCGGTCGTTCGGCTCAGTGGCCGCAGTCACCGCGTCCACTGTGTTGCGCCATTGTGCTCGGGCACGTCGCGCACGTGTGCGGCGCCGTGAGCTGGCTGGCTGCGGCCGCCTCGCGTGTAGGTCGGCCCCGGCCAGGCCACTATGGAATGCCTAGGTGCCGCTGCCGCGCGCTGGTGTGCCACGCAAGCTTCTCCCATCACCCCGCTGCCCTGCACGCGCCGCTTGCACCGCGCATGGCCCAGTTGCAGCCGCGCTACCGCCGCCCTCAACCCGCTGCCGCACTGCTGCTGCCCACTTCGGCCGTCGCGCTGCGCGGCTCTGCCACCCTCGTGTTCGCCTGCGCAGGGCTGTTGCGCGCGTGGCTGCACTTGGCCTACTGCGACCGGCACATGGCCTCTGCCCACGGCGTCGCCTTGCCCCTGAATGACACTGCGCGTAGCCCGACTCATTTATAGCGCGCGTTGTCGCGTGGTAGCGCCTGCACATGTGTGCTCGCTATCGCCGTGCGCATCCCGCCAAGGCAAGCACGGGTCGAGCACTGCCTTCCCCTCTCCTCTGTCACCTCCGCCCGTCGAGCCAGTTCGCAGCGCCTAGTCATTCACTCGGTATGTGCTTGTGCCGGTCGAGGGATGGGGAGCCTAATTTCACACCAAGCCCATCTGCTGCCACGGTCGGGCCCTACCGAGCGCCAATTTGGGATTTCCCCCACCACCGGCCACCTTAAGACCGAACTGTGTTGCCCCCAAATCCACCCTTCCTCAGAACCTTAGCGCCCACTCTGATCGCATCAGCAGCTTCACCGTGACCCCCTCCATACCCTACAGTGCATGCGACGCACAGAGCGGCGGCGGCGCGGCACACAGCGGCTATGCCGGCCACAGCGAGGGTTCGCCCGCGGCCGGGAGGGGTCGGACATCTAGGCTAGGTCAGCGCAGATGCTTGGGTGGTGTTGGCGTGGTTCGCGGGGTAGCGTAGCACGGCCGACCACGGCGAAGGCCACAGCGGCATGGTTCACGGCGGCGGCGAAGCTACGCCGGCTAGCACAGGCGACTACAGGGCCAACTAAGAGACGATACAACACCAGGGTCTTACCACGAGCTCAGAAGGGGTGGTGGTTGAGGCGGAGAAGACCCGAGACGAGCTGGCCACGAGCGGACCGAGCAGCTCCGCGACGGCAATGCCAGGTAGCGGTAGTGGTTCGGCCAAGGCGTGTAGGGTATGGAGGGGGTCACGGTGAAGCTGCTGATGCGATCAGAGTGGGCGCTAAGGTTCTGAGGAAGGGTGGATTTGGGGGCAACACAGTTCGGTCTTAAGGTGGCCGGTGGTGGGGGAAATCCCAAATTGGCGCTCGGTAGGGCCCGACCGTGGCAGCAGATGGGCTTGGTGTGAAATTAGGCTCCCCATCCCTCGACCGGCACAAGCACATACCGAGTGAATGACTAGGCGCTGCGAACTGGCTCGACGGGCGGAGGTGACAGAGGAGAGGGGAAGGCAGTGCTCGACCCGTGCTTGCCTTGGCGGGATGCGCACGGCGATAGCGAGCACACATGTGCAGGCGCTACCACGCGACAACGCGCGCTATAAATGAGTCGGGCTACGCGCAGTGTCATTCAGGGGCAAGGCGACGCCGTGGGCAGAGGCCATGTGCCGGTCGCAGTAGGCCAAGTGCAGCCACGCGCGCAACAGCCCTGCGCAGGCGAACACGAGGGTGGCAGAGCCGCGCAGCGCGACGGCCGAAGTGGGCAGCAGCAGTGCGGCAGCGGGTTGAGGGCGGCGGTAGCGCGGCTGCAACTGGGCCATGCGCGGTGCAAGCGGCGCGTGCAGGGCAGCGGGGTGATGGGAGAAGCTTGCGTGGCACACCAGCGCGCGGCAGCGGCACCTAGGCATTCCATAGTGGCCTGGCCGGGGCCGACCTACACGCGAGGCGGCCGCAGCCAGCCAGCTCACGGCGCCGCACACGTGCGCGACGTGCCCGAGCACAATGGCGCAACACAGTGGACGCGGTGACTGCGGCCACTGAGCCGAACGACCGAAACCGATGTTGTGCACACTTCTAAAAGCACACCCTAACATCTAGTTTATCCCAGTTAAGACTAATCCATCTAGACAGGGCTTAAGAGGGCACTTAGAGCTATTAAGAGGAGCAACAAGCATCAACTGAGATGGATTAGAGAGGGAGATATAGAGGTGCCAAGCAGTGTTCATCAAGCCGAGCACTAGCTCAAGAACAAAGGCTCAACAGTTCGATCTAAAGAAGTTTGGCAAAGTTTTGAATCACCGAAATAGAGTTAAACCAGCCCATGAGCTACCCCACGCTAAAGTGCTTGCTATGATGCAACCATCAGTGCACAAAAATGGATCTAGGGTTTAAGAAATTTAATCAAAATTTAAATACAAAAACAGCATTGCCATTAGGTTTTTAGACTTAGAAAAGTCAAGGGCCTCAATTAAGACTAAACAACCAATAAAACTTTTGTCATAATTTTTTAAAAGGTCTAAACCTTATTAATTTCAACCAACAAGTATTTCACGCAATAGTTCATACTTCGTACTAACCCATAGAAACAAAATATTTAAGCACTATTTAATTATTTTGCTCAATATACTTCGCCAAAGATGGCACTTTAAACATAAGTTCAAATTTTGTCGATTCAACGAAAAGGGCTAATTTTAATTTCCAATTTGATTTTTGAGCTTCCAAGAACACTAGTTAACAACCTTTGTTTTCAAAATTAAAGTTGCACTTTTCATTTACACCATTTGCTCAGCAACTTTACTTAAGCACTACACATAAGCTATATTTTATTTTTGTTTATAGAAATTGCTTTTCATGCCAACGATTAACACAACTTATTCTATCCTTTTTGTCACGATTTTCATTAGCACCTTTATGCACTAAGTAAATTGACTCGCAATATTTATTTTGATTTCTTTTAACTACAAAGTGAGGCATATAAGGTTTGCTTTATCATTTCATGTGAAAAAAATTACATTTAAACATCCGAGAAACTCATTTACTAACCTCTCTTAGAACTCAAGCGCGGTGCTAAGTAAACTCATAACACCAGAGGTGTTACAATTGTGGTCTTGGAGATTTTTTGTTGGGATGGATAGCCCTCTGGATAAGCTATCCGAAAAGTCCAAGATCATCAAAAATCAGAGTTGGGAGTGAAAAGTTATAGTTGTTTTAGTTCAGCTGTGCCGAAAAGTCCAAGCCTGGTTGGAACTTCTGAGGGATTTCTGATCTAGGGTTCTATGGATGGATTTAATTTTCCTACTGGAATTTCTGATCCTAACCATAATTCCAGAGGTTTGATGCATTTTTACCTATGAAGTTCTCTACTAATTGTCCAGGTCCCAAAAATTCCAACCCTGACCGGAATTTCTGATCTTGTGCAAAAAAGTAACACAAGGGTTGAATTTTGGGGCAGATTATATATACTCTATCACCCCCTCCTCTTGTGGCTGCTCTTTAGAACATGAAGAGCACACCTTTAGAGGCCAAAGAAGCTCTCCCGTCTCCCTCTTTGTGAGGATTGTTTGATTCTTGTGAGATCTAGAGAATTGGGTTGAGAGATTGGGTGTTTGAGAGCAAGAGAGAGCAATCCCAACCTGAGCACTTTTGGATCTTGTTCATCATTCAGTGAAGTGTTTGTTACTCTTGGAGGTGAAGCCTCCTAGATGGCAAAGAGTTGCCTGGTGAGCTCCCGTGCTTATGGTGAGCCGCAGGAAGTGTGTGAAGGTCCCCGATCTGGCCTCCACAAGGGAAGAGATTAAGTTAGTGAAGTGAGGAAAGTGGTTGAAAGAGACCCACTCCCTTGGGAGCGCCTCAATGGAGATGTATGATTCATAGAGGTGAATCTGAACTTCGGTAAACAAATTGGGTGTCTTCTCTATTGTTTGTGTGTGTTGCTCAAGATTTACATTTGGGCGATTCATGTCGATCTACTTGTTCTTATGTCTTTTGTTGTAGGTTTTGTGAGGAACTAACTCACTACATGTCTTGCAACCTATGGTAACAAGTAGAATTGGTTATATAGGCATAATCTTTGTTGATTTGAGATTTCATGTTACCCAGATCAGAATTTCTGACCCTAGGAGGTCCGGAAATTCTGGTCCTGCTATCTACTACATGTTTTATATTTTTAGAAACGCCTATTCACCCCCTTTTAGGCGACATATTTATCCTTTCAATTGGTATCAAAGCCGAGGCTCTCATTTTGGGCTTAACCGCCTTGAGAAAAGATGTCAACAAGTGAGGAGGCAACTCTAGAACTTCTCATTTTAGATGGTTCAAATTATGCATCTTAGTCTACTTGCATGCTTAATGTTTTTATGGACATGGGTCCCTAATTTGAGACGATTGTAGATGTAAACATTTCTCCTCCTAATGTTATTTGGGGCATTGTTTCAAAAAAATGTTGTTTAGGGCAACTTGTCTAAAGAGGAAGAGAATTGCCTATGTCTCCACACTCAAGCTACTAATGTTTTAATATGAAAGTCCACAAGCTTCTCATGTAGCCTAGCTTGTGTGGAATTATGTTCTTCTCGGAGTTTAGCTTGTTCCGTATGCTAGCTTCCTGTGCCTCGCTCAAGAGATTGTATCCCTTGAATTCATCCTAGTTCTTCTCAGAGTTTAGCTTATTCTGTATGCTAGCTTCCGGTAGTGATGTTGTCGCTATCACTGCTAGTTGGCAGCTTCACCCGGCAGTGATAGGCGATGGAATGTGTTATATGTTTTATAAAACATTGTATGAAGTCTACAAACACAATACAATATATATAACCACCACACAAACATTTTGTTGAAAGTAAAATTTCATATAGGCTAACGTATTGACCTAATTAATTTGCACATGTTAGGCCGATGTTAGCGTCGAAGTCTACAAACACATAATAACACCTTCGGCGAGTATGGGTCATGCACTGCTGAAGCGACTTTTGGATGACCACAACACTTATAGTTTATGCGCGCGTAGCGTGCCCGAGGAGCCTCGTCGGCTCTGGCGGTGAAGAGCCGGGGCCGCTAGCTCAATGAAGACAAACGACCAACTGGGGCGCCATATAGCATCATATTGCTACCAGCGCACTCTGCCTTCGGCGTTGGTCAAACTTCACAAACATTCTTCTAGTACATTTGGGGCATCATGTTGACTACAAACTTCTAGAAGGTGTATGTGGAGAGCTTTCTCCCACATAGAGCACATATGGATACTATAAGTAAATAAGTTGGTCTGTTGCATATACTAAATTGGCCGACTAGGGTGGTAGAGGTTTTATAACAAGAAGCAACGTTGGTAGGTGGGATCAAACTGTGATAGGTGGGATCAACAATGGAGAATCAATTATGTGATAGTTAGGTAGATTCAACGGCCAAAAAGAACACTGGCGGGTCAGAACGAAAACCGGCAATGATATGCAAATGTTGATGCCGGTAGTGGCTTGACCCGATAAAAATATATCATTGCCGGTTTGAAGCATGAGCCGACAGTGATGTGGTACCTATCACTGTTGGCTAATAGCTTGACCCGGCAGTGATATATCACTGTGGGGTGGTGGTTTTAGTCGGCAGTGATAGTCACCATCACTGTCGGGTGATTAGCTTCCGACCAATTTTCTGAATCCTCGCCTTACCACCGGACAGTGATTAGTAGTCACTGCCGGCTCTAGAACACTTGGTAGTGATGCTCCTGCAGTGATTTTGTGTTCTGGTGTAGTGTCTAGTGGCCTCATCGGAGCTTACCACCAGAGCTCTCCCAACGGTCATTGAGACATGTCAGAACTAGCCGTTGTCAGTGATCGATGCTCCCGTGCCTCCTCTCTAGTGACGACAGGAGGGTTTCGGTAAGCTCTATCTCCGTGCATGCATAGAAAACACCTTCTTTGGAATAAAACTCCGATGCCATTACCGGAGGCTTTGGGTGCCCTTGGATCGGAACAGTTTTGCAAATGTTTTGGAGGCACCTTTTAATATGAAGGCTTGTTGCATTTCTTTATATTACAAAATAAACATGCCGTTCTATACTTTGGTTATTTGTGTTTGTTTTCCTAAAATATATAGGGCCTCATTTTGTGCCTAATTTTTTGGGTACGGCTCTGGGTCAAATGTATCCATTCTCGTGCCTACAAAACTTCCTGAAGTTGATGAATGTGTGATGCTAGCACACCTTCGCGTGGAGGCGCAGGAAAATTTGGATTGGCTGTTCCGCACAGCGCACATCCCTCTCAATCGAGGCCGTCGCTGAGCCCAAGCTGCCGGCACTGTTAAAGTTAGTTGTGTGGGTGTGCTTGGTCAATGTAAAATTTCTTTCTAACAACCTAGACATGGTCAGGCTGGAAGGATCTATCGTTCTTAGCCATTCGTTAGTGATAAGCGTTGCTTGTTTTGAGGATCCTACCGGCCTGGTCTCTGGTTGCTTTAGCCCCTATGTAAAGGCCACAGGGCTTTTCTGTGCCAATGAAACACGCAACCCCGAGCGACCCAACATAGGGCGTCAGTATTCTCTCACCTTCCTAGCACCTCTGATTTATTTTCATGGTAATCGGAGCCGTTCTAAAACAGATTGCTTCTCATTAGAAATCTGTCATGGCCTCATGCTCCCCACACGGCAGTGCGAACTTGCGCTTTCCACAGAAGATGATTGGTTTTGGTAAGCTTTTCTAAAACGGGTTGGCCAAGGAGTGGATTGGGCGTGGAGGAAGAGCATGAGGCCATGACAGATTTCTAATGAGAAGCAATCTGTTTTAGAACGGCTCCGATTACCATGAAAATAAATCAGAGGTGCTAGGAAGGTGAGAGAATACTGACGCCCTATGTTGGGTCGCTCGGGGTTGCGTGTTTCATTGGCACAGAAAAGCCCTGTGGCCTTTACATAGGGGCTAAAGCTAACCAGAGACCAGGCCGGTAGGATCCTCAAAACAAGCAACGCTTATCACTAACGAATGGCTAAGAACGATAGATCCTTCCAGCCTGACCATGTCTAGGTTGTTAGAAAGAAATTTTACATTGACCAAGCACACCCACACAACTAACTTTAACAGTGCCGGCAGCTTGGGCTCAGCGACGGCCTCGATTGAGAGGGATGTGCGCTGTGCGGAACAGCCAATCCAAATTTTCCTGCGCCTCCACGCGAAGGTGTGCTAGCATCACACATTCATCAACTTCAGGAAGTTTTGTAGGCACGAGAATGGATACATTTGACCCAGAGCCGTACCCAAAAAATTAGGCACAAAATGAGGCCCTATATATTTTAGGAAAACAAACACAAATAACCAAAGTATAGAACGGCATGTTTATTTTGTAATATAAAGAAATGCAACAAGCCTTCATATTAAAAGGTGCCTCCAAAACATTTGCAAAACTGTTCCGATCCAAGGGCACCCAAAGCCTCCGGTAATGGCATCGGAGTTTTATTCCAAAGAAGGTGTTTTCTATGCATGCACGGAGATAGAGCTTACCGAAACCCTCCTGTCGTCACTAGAGAGGAGGCACGGGAGCATCGATCACTGACAACGGCTAGTTCTGACATGTCTCAATGACCGTTGGGAGAGCTCTGGTGGTAAGCTCCGATGAGGCCACTAGACACTACACCAGAACACAAAATCACTGCAGGAGCATCACTACCAAGTGTTCTAGAGCCGGCAGTGACTACTAATCACTGTCCGGTGGTAAGGCGAGGATTCAGAAAATTGGTCGGAAGCTAATCACCCGACAGTGATGGTGACTATCACTGCCGACTAAAACCACCACCCCACAGTGATATATCACTGCCGGGTCAAGCTATTAGCCAACAGTGATAGGTACCACATCACTGTCGGCTCATGCTTCAAACCGGCAATGATATATTTTTATCGGGTCAAGCCACTACCGGCATCAACATTTGCATATCATTGCCGGTTTTCGTTCTGACCCGCCAGTGTTCTTTTTGGCCGTTGAATCTACCTAACTATCACATAATTGATTCTCCATTGTTGATCCCACCTATCACAGTTTGATCCCACCTACCAACGTTGCTTCTTGTTATAAAACCTCTACCACCCTAGTCGGCCAATTTAGTATATGCAACAGACCAACTTATTTACTTATAGTATCCATATGTGCTCTATGTGGGAGAAAGCTCTCCACATACACCTTCTAGAAGTTTGTAGTCAACATGATGCCCCAAATGTACTAGAAGAATGTTTGTGAAGTTTGACCAACGCCGAAGGCAGAGTGCGCTGGTAGCAATATGATGCTATATGGCGCCCCAGTTGGTCGTTTGTCTTCATTGAGCTAGCGGCCCCGGCTCTTCACCGCCAGAGCCGACGAGGCTCCTCGGGCACGCTACGCGCGCATAAACTATAAGTGTTGTGGTCATCCAAAAGTCGCTTCAGCAGTGCATGACCCATACTCGCCGAAGGTGTTATTATGTGTTTGTAGACTTCGACGCTAACATCGGCCTAACATGTGCAAATTAATTAGGTCAATACGTTAGCCTATATGAAATTTTACTTTCAACAAAATGTTTGTGTGGTGGTTATATATATTGTATTGTGTTTGTAGACTTCATACAATGTTTTATAAAACATATAACACATTCCATCGCCTATCACTGCCGGGTGAAGCTGCCAACTAGCAGTGATAGCGACAACATCACTACCGGAAGCTAGCATACAGAATAAGCTAAACTCTGAGAAGAACTAGGATGAATTCAAGGGATACAATCTCTTGAGCGAGGCACAGGAAGCTAGCATACGGAACAAGCTAAACTCCGAGAAGAACATAATTCCACACAAGCTAGGCTACATGAGAAGCTTGTGGACTTTCATATTAAAACATTAGTAGCTTGAGTGTGGAGACATAGGCAATTCTCTTCCTCTTTAGACAAGTTGCCCTAAACAACATTTTTTTGAAACAATGCCCCAAATAACATTAGGAGGAGAAATGTTTACATCTACAATCGTCTCAAATTAGGGACCCATGTCCATAAAAACATTAAGCATGCAAGTAGACTAAGATGCATAATTTGAACCATCTAAAATGAGAAGTTCTAGAGTTGCCTCCTCACTTGTTGACATCTTTTCTCAAGGCGGTTAAGCCCAAAATGAGAGCCTCGGCTTTGATACCAATTGAAAGGATAAATATGTCGCCTAAAAGGGGGTGAATAGGCGTTTCTAAAAATATAAAACATGTAGTAGATAGCAGGACCAGAATTTCCGGACCTCCTAGGGTCAGAAATTCTGATCTGGGTAACATGAAATCTCAAGAACAAAGGCTCAACAGTTCGATCTAAAGAAGTTTGGCAAAGTTTTGAATCACCGAAATAGAGTTAAACCAGCCCATGAGCTACCCCACGCTAAAGTGCTTGCTATGATGCAACCATCAGTGCACAAAAATGGATCTAGGGTTTAAGAAATTTAATCAAAATTTAAATACAAAAACAGCATTGCCATTAGGTTTTTAGACTTAGAAAAGTCAAGGGCCTCAATTAAGACTAAACAACCAATAAAACTTTTGTCATAATTTTTTAAAAGGTCTAAACCTTATTAATTTCAACCAACAAGTATTTCACGCAATAGTTCATACTTCGTACTAACCCATAGAAACAAAATATTTAAGCACTATTTAATTATTTTGCTCAATATACTTCGCCAAAGATGGCACTTTAAACATAAGTTCAAATTTTGTCGATTCAACGAAAAGGGCTAATTTTAATTTCCAATTTGATTTTTGAGCTTCCAAGAACACTAGTTAACAACCTTTGTTTTCAAAATTAAAGTTGCACTTTTCATTTACACCATTTGCTCAGCAACTTTACTTAAGCACTACACATAAGCTATATTTTATTTTTGTTTATAGAAATTGCTTTTCATGCCAACGATTAACACAACTTATTCTATCCTTTTTGTCACGATTTTCATTAGCACCTTTATGCACTAAGTAAATTGACTCGCAATATTTATTTTGATTTCTTTTAACTACAAAGTGAGGCATATAAGGTTTGCTTTATCATTTCATGTGAAAAAAATTACATTTAAACATCCGAGAAACTCATTTACTAACCTCTCTTAGAACTCAAGCGCGGTGCTAAGTAAACTCATAACACCAGAGGTGTTACAATTGTGGTCTTGGAGATTTTTTGTTGGGATGGATAGCCCTCTGGATAAGCTATCCGAAAAGTCCAAGATCATCAAAAATCAGAGTTGGGAGTGAAAAGTTATAGTTGTTTTAGTTCAGCTGTGCCGAAAAGTCCAAGCCTGGTTGGAACTTCTGAGGGATTTCTGATCTAGGGTTCTATGGATGGATTTAATTTTCCTACTGGAATTTCTGATCCTAACCATAATTCCAGAGGTTTGATGCATTTTTACCTATGAAGTTCTCTACTAATTGTCCAGGTCCCAAAAATTCCAACCCTGACCGGAATTTCTGATCTTGTGCAAAAAAGTAACACAAGGGTTGAATTTTGGGGCAGATTATATATACTCTATCACCCCCTCCTCTTGTGGCTGCTCTTTAGAACATGAAGAGCACACCTTTAGAGGCCAAAGAAGCTCTCCCGTCTCCCTCTTTGTGAGGATTGTTTGATTCTTGTGAGATCTAGAGAATTGGGTTGAGAGATTGGGTGTTTGAGAGCAAGAGAGAGCAATCCCAACCTGAGCACTTTTGGATCTTGTTCATCATTCAGTGAAGTGTTTGTTACTCTTGGAGGTGAAGCCTCCTAGATGGCAAAGAGTTGCCTGGTGAGCTCCCGTGCTTATGGTGAGCCGCAGGAAGTGTGTGAAGGTCCCCGATCTGGCCTCCACAAGGGAAGAGATTAAGTTAGTGAAGTGAGGAAAGTGGTTGAAAGAGACCCACTCCCTTGGGAGCGCCTCAATGGAGATGTATGATTCATAGAGGTGAATCTGAACTTCGGTAAACAAATTGGGTGTCTTCTCTATTGTTTGTGTGTGTTGCTCAAGATTTACATTTGGGCGATTCATGTCGATCTACTTGTTCTTATGTCTTTTGTTGTAGGTTTTGTGAGGAACTAACTCACTACATGTCTTGCAACCTATGGTAACAAGTAGAATTGGTTATATAGGCATAATCTTTGTTGATTTGAGATTTCATGTTACCCAGATCAGAATTTCTGACCCTAGGAGGTCCGGAAATTCTGGTCCTGCTATCTACTACATGTTTTATATTTTTAGAAACGCCTATTCACCCCCTTTTAGGCGACATATTTATCCTTTCAATTGGTATCAAAGCCGAGGCTCTCATTTTGGGCTTAACCGCCTTGAGAAAAGATGTCAACAAGTGAGGAGGCAACTCTAGAACTTCTCATTTTAGATGGTTCAAATTATGCATCTTAGTCTACTTGCATGCTTAATGTTTTTATGGACATGGGTCCCTAATTTGAGACGATTGTAGATGTAAACATTTCTCCTCCTAATGTTATTTGGGGCATTGTTTCAAAAAAATGTTGTTTAGGGCAACTTGTCTAAAGAGGAAGAGAATTGCCTATGTCTCCACACTCAAGCTACTAATGTTTTAATATGAAAGTCCACAAGCTTCTCATGTAGCCTAGCTTGTGTGGAATTATGTTCTTCTCGGAGTTTAGCTTGTTCCGTATGCTAGCTTCCTGTGCCTCGCTCAAGAGATTGTATCCCTTGAATTCATCCTAGTTCTTCTCAGAGTTTAGCTTATTCTGTATGCTAGCTTCCGGTAGTGATGTTGTCGCTATCACTGCTAGTTGGCAGCTTCACCCGGCAGTGATAGGCGATGGAATGTGTTATATGTTTTATAAAACATTGTATGAAGTCTACAAACACAATACAATATATATAACCACCACACAAACATTTTGTTGAAAGTAAAATTTCATATAGGCTAACGTATTGACCTAATTAATTTGCACATGTTAGGCCGATGTTAGCGTCGAAGTCTACAAACACATAATAACACCTTCGGCGAGTATGGGTCATGCACTGCTGAAGCGACTTTTGGATGACCACAACACTTATAGTTTATGCGCGCGTAGCGTGCCCGAGGAGCCTCGTCGGCTCTGGCGGTGAAGAGCCGGGGCCGCTAGCTCAATGAAGACAAACGACCAACTGGGGCGCCATATAGCATCATATTGCTACCAGCGCACTCTGCCTTCGGCGTTGGTCAAACTTCACAAACATTCTTCTAGTACATTTGGGGCATCATGTTGACTACAAACTTCTAGAAGGTGTATGTGGAGAGCTTTCTCCCACATAGAGCACATATGGATACTATAAGTAAATAAGTTGGTCTGTTGCATATACTAAATTGGCCGACTAGGGTGGTAGAGGTTTTATAACAAGAAGCAACGTTGGTAGGTGGGATCAAACTGTGATAGGTGGGATCAACAATGGAGAATCAATTATGTGATAGTTAGGTAGATTCAACGGCCAAAAAGAACACTGGCGGGTCAGAACGAAAACCGGCAATGATATGCAAATGTTGATGCCGGTAGTGGCTTGACCCGATAAAAATATATCATTGCCGGTTTGAAGCATGAGCCGACAGTGATGTGGTACCTATCACTGTTGGCTAATAGCTTGACCCGGCAGTGATATATCACTGTGGGGTGGTGGTTTTAGTCGGCAGTGATAGTCACCATCACTGTCGGGTGATTAGCTTCCGACCAATTTTCTGAATCCTCGCCTTACCACCGGACAGTGATTAGTAGTCACTGCCGGCTCTAGAACACTTGGTAGTGATGCTCCTGCAGTGATTTTGTGTTCTGGTGTAGTGTCTAGTGGCCTCATCGGAGCTTACCACCAGAGCTCTCCCAACGGTCATTGAGACATGTCAGAACTAGCCGTTGTCAGTGATCGATGCTCCCGTGCCTCCTCTCTAGTGACGACAGGAGGGTTTCGGTAAGCTCTATCTCCGTGCATGCATAGAAAACACCTTCTTTGGAATAAAACTCCGATGCCATTACCGGAGGCTTTGGGTGCCCTTGGATCGGAACAGTTTTGCAAATGTTTTGGAGGCACCTTTTAATATGAAGGCTTGTTGCATTTCTTTATATTACAAAATAAACATGCCGTTCTATACTTTGGTTATTTGTGTTTGTTTTCCTAAAATATATAGGGCCTCATTTTGTGCCTAATTTTTTGGGTACGGCTCTGGGTCAAATGTATCCATTCTCGTGCCTACAAAACTTCCTGAAGTTGATGAATGTGTGATGCTAGCACACCTTCGCGTGGAGGCGCAGGAAAATTTGGATTGGCTGTTCCGCACAGCGCACATCCCTCTCAATCGAGGCCGTCGCTGAGCCCAAGCTGCCGGCACTGTTAAAGTTAGTTGTGTGGGTGTGCTTGGTCAATGTAAAATTTCTTTCTAACAACCTAGACATGGTCAGGCTGGAAGGATCTATCGTTCTTAGCCATTCGTTAGTGATAAGCGTTGCTTGTTTTGAGGATCCTACCGGCCTGGTCTCTGGTTGCTTTAGCCCCTATGTAAAGGCCACAGGGCTTTTCTGTGCCAATGAAACACGCAACCCCGAGCGACCCAACATAGGGCGTCAGTATTCTCTCACCTTCCTAGCACCTCTGATTTATTTTCATGGTAATCGGAGCCGTTCTAAAACAGATTGCTTCTCATTAGAAATCTGTCATGGCCTCATGCTCTTCCTCCACGCCCAATCCACTCCTTGGCCAACCCGTTTTAGAAAAGCTTACCAAAACCAATCATCTTCTGTGGAAAGCGCAAGTTCGCACTGC
>JAHUYU010001783.1:0-12413 GCA_030439765.1 Tripidium arundinaceum | reverse complement strand
AGCTCTGACTGGAAAGAATTTTCTCTGGCATGTCTAGCTGGTTTTGTGGAGGAAGTATTTGTGGAATTTAGCACTTGGTTGCACATTTAAGCTTGTGCTTTGTATCCCCCTTTATAGTACGGCTTTCCTAAACTCAAATTCAAAAGGTAAAAAGGAAATTAAACCCTGCAGTGAGTCGGAAGCCACGGTCAAATATAATTGGGGTGTCCAACATCACATATATCATCCTCCTTTAGTGTTTAACCTGCTTGTCATCTCGATAATTCTCATTAGTCTAACAAATATGTGGTCATTATCACCAAAACCCATATTAGGGCTTCATTGCACTTACAGTCGAGCACGGTCGCGGGTACGAAATCTTACCCGCGGGTATGCTCGCGGGTGGGTAAAAGTTAGGGTCGCGGGTATGCTCGCAGGCGGTTAAATGCTTTACCCGTACCTTACCTGACCCGCTGCCATCCCTAATCGCGCTTACGTGACGAAGAACGGCTAGTTTTCGGGCAAACTAGCAAAGGAGCCGCTGAAACTCTCGCCCGGTAGGGACCCAATCGGGGCAAGGATCCTCTCATATATATAGAGGGGGTTGGTCTTATCCCAATAGGAAACAACTCTAGATCATGATCTTCAAGTTTCCTATGAGAAAATACGTCCAAAATTGGATTAAAAAGAGTCCTACTCGGAGTAGAACTGGCGAACCGGCCTGGTCGGTTCTCCTGCACCCAAACCAGCCTAGCCAGTTCCAGAACCGGCCTGTTGCACGGGTAGGGTAGAAAACCTTCCGAAATTCGCAATGAATTCATTCGGACTCCAAACGGGGCAAACCATATATGTTTTTCAATCAGCTCGACAAGAGGAACGCAATGGTGCAGTCAAATCTTGCATTTGAGGAACTTGCCCAATCCGTCCTGTCAGCACCCCTCAAAACGTCGTTTCTTCGTCCGGGCTCCAAATGGGATGATCCAAATATGTTTTCTGACTGTCTCGACAGTAGAAATATGATGGTGGAGTCCATTATACATTTTGGCTACTTTTAGTTGTCAATATATGCCCCCCTATTTTTAGGTGAGGCTTTAGGTGAACCTAAAAACACAAGAAACTAAATAGCAACGATATCTAACTCATCGGCTATCTAGTGACTAAGAGCGAGTATACATCGGCCATATTTGTTCTAATGGCGATACATGTATCGGCCATTTTTTGTACAGCTCTTAAGCCTCTTGCCAAACACTTGGAAAGTATTGTTTCAAATACCTCCCGTTAATTGCTCTTGGGAGACGTTCAACTTGCAATGTCTTCAGCATATATGAATTTCATAACGCCACTTTGATCACTTTTAATGGACCTTCCCAGCTAGGTGACCACTTGCCAAACTTATTGCTTTTTGACCCAAGAGGTAGAATAGTCTTCCACACTAAATCTCCAACTTGGAAAGATTTGCTCTTTACTTTTTTGTTGTAAGCTCTTGCAACTCTAGCTTTATCCTTCTCAATCTCTTTCAAAGCTTGAACTCTCTTATCTGTCACCTCGTGATATTGTCCATCATAAGATCATGATACATAACAGCAGATAAGTCATTTTGCTTTGCAAGTCTATATGCATCCAAATTCTCCTCGACGGGCAACACAGCCTCTTGACTATAAACAAGCTCAAAAGGAGTAACTTTAGTAGCACAACATCTAGAGATGCGATGAGCCCACAAAGCCTCACAAGACCTCATGCTACCTCCTAGGATTGTCCTCAATCTTCTTAATAATCAACTTAATCAAAGTCTTATTGCACGATTCTGCCTAGCCATTGGCTTGAGCATAATAAGGAGATGAATTGAGCAACTTAATCTTATATAATTCGGTGAAATCCCTCACTTCTTTAGACATAAAAGAAATTCCTTGATCCGTAGTTAATGTTTGGGGAATGCCGAATTATATAAGATTAAGTTGCTCAATTCATCTCCTTATTATGCTCAAGCCAATGGCTAGGCAGAATCATGCAATAAGACTTTGATTAAGTTGATTATTAAGAAGATTGAGGACAATCCTAGGAGGTAGCATGAGGTCTTGTGAGGCTTTGTGGGCTCATCGCATCTCTAGATGTTGTGCTACTAAAGTTACTCCTTTTGAGCTTGTTTATAGTCAAGAGGCTGTGTTGCCCGTCGAGGAGAATTTGGATGCATATAGACTTGCAAAGCAAAATGACTTATCTGCTGTTATGTATCATGATCTTATGATGGACAATATCACGAGGTGACAGATAAGAGAGTTCAAGCTTTGAAAGAGATTGAGAAGGATAAAGCTAGAGTTGCAAGAGCTTACAACAAAAAAGTAAAGAGCAAATCTTTCCAAGTTGGAGATTTAGTGTGGAAGACTATTCTACCTCTTGGGTCAAAAAGCAATAAGTTTGGCAAGTGGTCACCTAGCTGGGAAGGTCCATTAAAAGTGATCAAAGTGGCGTTATGAAATTCATATATGCTGAAGACATTGCAAGTTGAACGTCTCCCAAGAGCAATTAACGGGAGGTATTTGAAACAATACTTTCCAAGTGTTTGGCAAGAGGCTTAAGAGCTGTACAAAAAATGGCCGATACATGTATCGCCATTAGAACAAATATGGCCGATGTATACTCGCTCTTAGTCACTAGATAGCCGATGAGTTAGATATCGTTGCTATTTAGTTTCTTGTGTTTTTAGGTTCACCTAAAGCCTCACCTAAAAATAGGGGGGCATATATTGACAACTAAAAGTAGCCAAAATGTATAATGGACTCCACCATCATATTTCTACTGTCGAGACAGTCAGAAAACATATTTGGATCATCCCATTTGGAGCCCGGACGAAGAAACGACGTTTTGAGGGGTGCTGACAGGACGGATTGGGCAAGTTCCTCAAATGCAAGATTTGACTGCACCATTGCGTTCCTCTTGTCGAGCTGATTGAAAAAACATATATGGTTTGCCCCGTTTGGAGTCCGAATGAATTCATTGCGAATTTCGGAAGGTTTTCTACCCTACCCGTGCAACAGGCCGGTTCTGGAACTGGCTAGGCTGGTTTGGGTGCAGGAGAACCGACCAGGCCGGTTCGCCAGTTCTACTCCGAGTAGGACTCTTTTTAATCCAATTTTGGACGTATTTTCTCATAGGAAACTTGAAGATCATGATCTAGAGTTGTTTCCTATTGGGATAAGACCAACCCCCTCTATATATATGAGAGGATCCTTGCCCCGATTGGGTCCCTACCGGGCGAGAGTTTCAGCGGCTCCTTTGCTAGTTTGCCCGAAAACTAGCCGTTCTTCGTCACGTAAGCGCGATTTAGGGATGGCAGCGGGTCAGGTAAGGTACGGGTAAAGCATTTAACCGCCTGCGAGCATACCCGCGACCCTAACTTTTACCCACCCGCGAGCATACCCGCGGGTAAGATTTCGTACCCGCGACCGTGCTCGACTGTAAGTGCAATGAAGCCCTAATATGGGTTTTGGTGATAATGACCACATATTTGTTAGACTAATGAGAATTATCGAGATGACAAGCAGGTTAAACACTAAAGGAGGATGATATATGTGATGTTGGACACCCCAATTATATTTGACCGTGGCTTCCGACTCACTGCAGGGTTTAATTTCCTTTTTACCTTTTGAATTTGAGTTTAGGAAAGCCGTACTATAAAGGGGGATACAAAGCACAAGCTTAAATGTGCAACCAAGTGCTAAATTCCACAAATACTTCCTCCACAAAACCAGCTAGACATGCCAGAGAAAATTCTTTCCAGTCAGAGCTTGTCTGCTAGGAGCGGCACTGCCGCGCCCTAGGGCGGCACTGCCGCGACTTAAAAATCTACCTGTTGGACAGAGGGGTATTTAAACCACTCATCTGCCTCCCCAACGGTCACCTTCGAACATTTGCATCCAGAAACGACCAGAGCACTCCTCTCTTCCTTTTTGAAGGTTCCCAAGCTCCCAAGCTCTTTTCTTTTGATTCTCTTGCTAATCCTTGAGAGATTGAGCCTCCAAGCTTCATTTGAGAGCTGCTCCAACTGCTCTTCATCGTCAAAAGCACTTGGTTCGCGTTCAAGCCGGCGATTTGTGTTTGTTACTCTTGGAGCTCGCTCCTAGCCGGCTAGAGCGTCGCCCGGTGAGCTTGCCATCGTTGTGGCAGCTCCGAGAGATTTGTAATCTGACCATTGAGCTAGTGAAATCACCCCTCATCTCAAGAGTTCACTCTCTTGACTTGAGAATGAGGTTGGGCTTTGTGAATACCCAAATCCTTAGTGGATACCTCAACAACGTGGAGTAGGCAAGCCTTTGTGACAAGCTGAACCACGGGATAAATCCTCGTGTTTTGTGTGCTGGTCTATTTGCTTGTGTTGTGCTTGTGCCCTTGCATTTCTAGGGTTTCATCCCGATCTACAATTTAGAGCACTTCTAGGAGCGAATAAGTGGTGGAATAGGTTCTGGACATCCTATGGAACATAAGTATTTTCCCCGATCTGATTTTCATTGGGTAGATTTTGGATTATAAGCTTCGGACGTCTGCTGGAGCAGCACTGCCGCTCCTCAGAGCAGCAGTGCCGCCCGAGCAGTAGTGCCGCTCTCCAGAGCAGCACTACCGCGTCCAGGACTAATATTTGTTCGAAGAAAATTTTTTACAGGCCTATTCAACCCCCCTTCTAGGCCACCAGAGATCCTACAAGTGATATCGGAGCCAGGTTACCTCGTGGACGCTTAACCGCGTGAGGAAATGGCCGAAGAAGTAGGAACAAGTCGAGTGGATGAAGTTGATCCAAAGGATATGAATCTTCACACCACCGGCACCAGCAGTGACACAACGGCAAGTAACACGACACTCCCGACCGCTGTGTTGACTGAAGGAGAAAAGCAAAGAAGAAAAGAAGAAAGAAGATTAAGAAGAGAAGCCAAGAAAAAGATAAGAGATGAAGCTGCAGTAGCACTAAAGAGAGAAGAGAAAATAAAGAGAAAAGAAGAAAGAAGGCTGAGAAGAGAAGAAAAGAAGAAGGAAGATGAGAAGAGTAAGAAAGTTGCTGTCCCAATAGATGAAGAATCAAGTAGCAGCGAAGATGGAGATGATGACATCTCCTACCATGCCTCAAAAGAGAAGGAGAGCAGCAAGCACAAGGACAGTAGTAACAACAACAAATATGGGACCGTATCCTTCAATTACTCATCTATACCTAACCCTGATTCTAGGCCTTTCATCAATGTGCCCGCGGGCAAGTTACCTCGCTTTGACGAGACTAACTTTGCCAAGTGGAAACACTTGATGAAGACCTATCTTGTAGGTCTCCATCTCAAAATGAACATTGGTCAGTCCATGGATGTGTTTGTCTTTTAAAAGTTTGGTCAAGTTCCTCATCCCAACATGGGCTAGTCGGCGATGCCACAGCTAACCCATGCTAGATTTTGCCACTAAACAGGTCTCAAGCTTAGCTTTACTTTTGTTGAAATCAACTAGGTAAAGCTTATTCTTTAATCGACCCGTAAAGACAATAGAGGAATCCTCCATTTTAAAAACTTCCACACCCTTATCCGTAAAGAGGCAATTGTAGCCCATCTCACACAATTGAGAAATGGACAACAAGTTGTAACTCAACGAATCAACATGTAAAACATTTGTAATTGAATGCTTAAGGGTTATAGCAACTTTACCAAGACCAATCACTTCCCCTTTGGAGTTATCACCAAATATGATGTTCTCTTTGAGTTTGTTGTTGGGGAATATGATGAGAGCATACTTCTTTCTCCGGTCATGTGATTTGTACAGCCGCTGTCAAGCACCCAACTTGACCCACCGGAGGAGTATGCCTGCAAAACAAGTTTAGTTTCTTGATTTAGGTCTCCAACTAGTCTTGGGGCCTTGCATGTTAGTCACAAGTATCTTAGGAACCCAAATGCAAGTGTTCAGATAAACATTGGTTCCTTTGCCAACATATTTGGCTATGACATCCCCTCTGTTGTGACTAGGTGGTGGAGAAGGTTTGGATTTTGGTTTGATTTTTACCTTCTCACCCTTTGCCATGAGACAAATGTGAGGGGAGCAATCATCATCAACAGACATGTTGTTGAAGAGCCTTGGTGTAGAGGATGGCTTGTGAATGGCCACGGTTGTAATCTTCTCATTAGCTTCACTTGAGCTATCAATTGTTGAATCCCACTCATGTCCAATGTGAGCTTCTCCCATGTGCTTCTTGCTTCTTCTCCTGCTGCCCTCACTTTCTTTCTTGCCCTTGTTGTATTTCTTATCTTTCTTTTCATGAGGACATTCAACAATGAAGTGCTCGGTGCTGCCACAATTGTAACAAGTCCTTTTCTTCTTGTTTGGGAACTTTCTCTTTGCAAACTTGTAACCTTCTTTCTTGAGCCCTTTTCTCATATTCTTCACCATCACTATCTTCTTCACTTGATGATGAGGTTGTCTCTTCTACTTGCTTTGGAGGTTTGACTTTGCTAGTTGATGTTTGCTTGCTGTTTTTGCACTTGTTTGCAGTGGACCGCTTGCTGATTTTGCTTGCCTTGAGAGCAACATCTTTGATCTTGATCCCATCTAGCTTAACTTGTAGCTCACCAAGTTTTCTCCTTTCATTTGCTTCTTCTCATTGCATGTCAAATGTCAAGATCCTCCTAAGCACATCACTAGGTGTGAAATATTCAAACTTCTTCTTGTCTCTGATCAAAGTTACCACGGTCTCATTTCTTGGTGAATAAGCTTCTAGCATGATCTTCACCACCTTGTGATCGCTGATTTTTTCATATCCACCAAGCCCTCTAATCTTGCCAACTATCACCATCAATCTATCAAACATCTCTTGTGGCCCTTCTCCTTTATGAATGACAAACCGGTTGAGCTTGGCCATCAATATGTCAATCTTGGACTGCCTCACCTTGTTCACCCCTTCATGAGCAATGTGCAAGGTTTCCCAAATCTCCTTAGCCACCTCTACTCCCATCACCTTGTTGTACTCATCTCCATCCAAGGCATTAAGCAAGACACTAGTGGCTTGAGCATTGAGATGAATCTTGCGATACTCAGTGGGTGTTGGGCTTCTTGGATCAACTGGTGGCTCCAAGCCATCATGCACAATCTTCCAAATTTTGGGATGGAGACCTACAAGATAGGTCTTCATCAAGTGTTTCCACTTGGCAAAGTTAGTCTCGTCAAAGCGAGGTAACTTGCCCGCGGGCACATTGATGAAAGGCCTAGAATCAGGGTTAGGTATAGATGAGTAATTGAAGGATACGGTCCCATATTTGTTGTTGTTACTACTGTCCTTGTGCTTGCTGCTCTCCTTCTCTTTTGAGGCATGGTAGGAGATGTCATCATCTCCATCTTCGCTGCTACTTGATTCTTCATCTATTGGGACAGCAACTTTCTTACTCTTCTCATCTTCCTTCTTCTTTTCTTCTCTTCTCAGCCTTCTTTCTTCTTTTCTCTTTATTTTCTCTTCTCTCTTTAGTGCTACTGCAGCTTCATCTCTTATCTTTTTCTTGGCTTCTCTTCTTAATCTTCTTTCTTCTTTTCTTCTTTGCTTTTCTCCTTCAGTCAACACAGCGGTCGGGAGTGTCGTGTTACTTGCCGTTGTGTCACTGCTGGTGCCGGTGGTGTGAAGATTCATATCCTTTGGATCAACTTCATCCACTCGACTTGTTCCTACTTCTTCGGCCATTTCCTCACGCGGTTAAGCGTCCACGAGGTAACCTGGCTCCGATATCACTTGTAGGATCTCTGGTGGCCTAGAAGGGGGGTTGAATAGGCCTGTAAAAAATTTTCTTCGAACAAATATTAGTCCTGGACGCGGTAGTGCTGCTCTGGAGAGCGGCACTACTGCTCGGGCGGCACTGCTGCTCTGAGGAGCGGCAGTGCTGCTCCAGCAGACGTCCGAAGCTTATAATCCAAAATCTACCCAATGAAAATCAGATCGGGGAAAATACTTATGTTCCATAGGATGTCCAGAACCTATTCCACCACTTATTCGCTCCTAGAAGTGCTCTAAATTGTAGATCGGGATGAAACCCTAGAAATGCAAGGGCACAAGCACAACACAAGCAAATAGACCAGCACACAAAACACGAGGATTTATCCCGTGGTTCAGCTTGTCACAAAGGCTTGCCTACTCCACGTTGTTGAGGTATCCACTAAGGATTTGGGTATTCACAAAGCCCAACCTCATTCTCAAGTCAAGAGAGTGAACTCTTGAGATGAGGGGTGATTTCACTAGCTCAATGGTCAGATTACAAATCTCTCGGAGCTGCCACAACGATGGCAAGCTCACCGGGCGACGCTCTAGCCGGCTAGGAGCGAGCTCCAAGAGTAACAAACACAAATCGCCGGCTTGAACGCGAACCAAGTGCTTTTGACGATGAAGAGCAGTTGGAGCAGCTCTCAAATGAAGCTTGGAGGCTCAATCTCTCAAGGATTAGCAAGAGAATCAAAAGAAAAGAGCTTGGGAGCTTGGGAACCTTCAAAAAGGAAGAGAGGAGTGCTCTGGTCGTTTCTGGATGCAAATGTTCGAAGGTGACCGTTGGGGAGGCAGATGAGTGGTTTAAATACCCCTCTGTCCAACAGGTAGATTTTTAAGTCGCGGCAGTGCCGCCCTAGGGCGCGGCAGTGCCGCTCCTAGCAGACAAGCTCTGACTGGAAAGAATTTTCTCTGGCATGTCTAGCTGGTTTTGTGGAGGAAGTATTTGTGGAATTTAGCACTTGGTTGCACATTTAAGCTTGTGCTTTGTATCCCCCTTTATAGTACGGCTTTCCTAAACTCAAATTCAAAAGGTAAAAAGGAAATTAAACCCTGCAGTGAGTCGGAAGCCACGGTCAAATATAATTGGGGTGTCCAACATCACATATATCATCCTCCTTTAGTGTTTAACCTGCTTGTCATCTCGATAATTCTCATTAGTCTAACAAATATGTGGTCATTATCACCAAAACCCATATTAGGGCTTCATTGCACTTACAGTCGAGCACGGTCGCGGGTACGAAATCTTACCCGCGGGTATGCTCGCGGGTGGGTAAAAGTTAGGGTCGCGGGTATGCTCGCAGGCGGTTAAATGCTTTACCCGTACCTTACCTGACCCGCTGCCATCCCTAATCGCGCTTACGTGACGAAGAACGGCTAGTTTTCGGGCAAACTAGCAAAGGAGCCGCTGAAACTCTCGCCCGGTAGGGACCCAATCGGGGCAAGGATCCTCTCATATATATAGAGGGGGTTGGTCTTATCCCAATAGGAAACAACTCTAGATCATGATCTTCAAGTTTCCTATGAGAAAATACGTCCAAAATTGGATTAAAAAGAGTCCTACTCGGAGTAGAACTGGCGAACCGGCCTGGTCGGTTCTCCTGCACCCAAACCAGCCTAGCCAGTTCCAGAACCGGCCTGTTGCACGGGTAGGGTAGAAAACCTTCCGAAATTCGCAATGAATTCATTCGGACTCCAAACGGGGCAAACCATATATGTTTTTCAATCAGCTCGACAAGAGGAACGCAATGGTGCAGTCAAATCTTGCATTTGAGGAACTTGCCCAATCCGTCCTGTCAGCACCCCTCAAAACGTCGTTTCTTCGTCCGGGCTCCAAATGGGATGATCCAAATATGTTTTCTGACTGTCTCGACAGTAGAAATATGATGGTGGAGTCCATTATACATTTTGGCTACTTTTAGTTGTCAATATATGCCCCCCTATTTTTAGGTGAGGCTTTAGGTGAACCTAAAAACACAAGAAACTAAATAGCAACGATATCTAACTCATCGGCTATCTAGTGACTAAGAGCGAGTATACATCGGCCATATTTGTTCTAATGGCGATACATGTATCGGCCATTTTTTGTACAGCTCTTAAGCCTCTTGCCAAACACTTGGAAAGTATTGTTTCAAATACCTCCCGTTAATTGCTCTTGGGAGACGTTCAACTTGCAATGTCTTCAGCATATATGAATTTCATAACGCCACTTTGATCACTTTTAATGGACCTTCCCAGCTAGGTGACCACTTGCCAAACTTATTGCTTTTTGACCCAAGAGGTAGAATAGTCTTCCACACTAAATCTCCAACTTGGAAAGATTTGCTCTTTACTTTTTTGTTGTAAGCTCTTGCAACTCTAGCTTTATCCTTCTCAATCTCTTTCAAAGCTTGAACTCTCTTATCTGTCACCTCGTGATATTGTCCATCATAAGATCATGATACATAACAGCAGATAAGTCATTTTGCTTTGCAAGTCTATATGCATCCAAATTCTCCTCGACGGGCAACACAGCCTCTTGACTATAAACAAGCTCAAAAGGAGTAACTTTAGTAGCACAACATCTAGAGATGCGATGAGCCCACAAAGCCTCACAAGACCTCATGCTACCTCCTAGGATTGTCCTCAATCTTCTTAATAATCAACTTAATCAAAGTCTTATTGCACGATTCTGCCTAGCCATTGGCTTGAGCATAATAAGGAGATGAATTGAGCAACTTAATCTTATATAATTCGGTGAAATCCCTCACTTCTTTAGACATAAAAGAAATTCCTTGATCCGTAGTTAATGTTTGGGGAATGCCGAATCTATGTATTATGTGCTCAGTAATAAACTCAATCACCTCTCTTTGTGTCATATTCTTCAAAGGAACCGACTCAGTCCATTTAGTGAAATAATATGTAGCAACCAAGACAAAGCGATGTCCCTTTGATGATGGAGGATGAATTTGGCCAATGAAATCTAGCCCCTAACCTCTGAACGGCCATGGATTAATAATAGGATGCATCAACATAGCAGGGACCAGCTGAATATTACCAAACTGTTAGCACTCTTCACAGTCTTTGTAGTAGCGAAAGCAATCAGCAATCATTGTAGGCCAATAGAAACCAGCCCTCCTCAAGAGCAATTAACGGGAGGTATTTGAAACAATACTTTCCAAGTGTTTGGCAAGAGGCTTAAGAGCTGTACAAAAAATGGCCGATACATGTATCGCCATTAGAACAAATATGGCCGATGTATACTCGCTCTTAGTCACTAGATAGCCGATGAGTTAGATATCGTTGCTATTTAGTTTCTTGTGTTTTTAGGTTCACCTAAAGCCTCACCTAAAAATAGGGGGGCATATATTGACAACTAAAAGTAGCCAAAATGTATAATGGACTCCACCATCATATTTCTACTGTCGAGACAGTCAGAAAACATATTTGGATCATCCCATTTGGAGCCCGGACGAAGAAACGACGTTTTGAGGGGTGCTGACAGGACGGATTGGGCAAGTTCCTCAAATGCAAGATTTGACTGCACCATTGCGTTCCTCTTGTCGAGCTGATTGAAAAACATATATGGTTTGCCCCGTTTGGAGTCCGAATGAATTCATTGCGAATTTCGGAAGGTTTTCTACCCTACCCGTGCAACAGGCCGGTTCTGGAACTGGCTAGGCTGGTTTGGGTGCAGGAGAACCGACCAGGCCGGTTCGCCAGTTCTACTCCGAGTAGGACTCTTTTTAATCCAATTTTGGACGTATTTTCTCATAGGAAACTTGAAGATCATGATCTAGAGTTGTTTCCTATTGGGATAAGACCAACCCCCTCTATATATATGAGAGGATCCTTGCCCCGATTGGGTCCCTACCGGGCGAGAGTTTCAGCGGCTCCTTTGCTAGTTTGCCCGAAAACTAGCCGTTCTTCGTCACGTAAGCGCGATTAGGGATGGCAGCGGGTCAGGTAAGGTACGGGTAAAGCATTTAACCGCCTGCGAGCATACCCGCGACCCTAACTTTTACCCACCCGCGAGCATACCCGCGGGTAAGATTTCGTACCCGCGACCGTGCTCGACTGTAAGTGCAATGAAGCCCTAATATGGGTTTTGGTGATAATGACCACATATTTGTTAGACTAATGAGAATTATCGAGATGACAAGCAGGTTAAACACTAAAGGAGGATGATATATGTGATGTTGGACACCCCAATTATATTTGACCGTGGCTTCCGACTCACTGCAGGGTTTAATTTCCTTTTTACCTTTTGAATTTGAGTTTAGGAAAGCCGTACTATAAAGGGGGATACAAAGCACAAGCTTAAATGTGCAACCAAGTGCTAAATTCCACAAATACTTCCTCCACAAAACCAGCTAGACATGCCAGAGAAAATTCTTTCCAGTCAGAGCTTGTCTGCTAGGAGCGGCACTGCCGCGCCCTAGGGCGGCACTGCCGCGACTTAAAAATCTACCTGTTGGACAGAGGGGTATTTAAACCACTCATCTGCCTCCCCAACGGTCACCTTCGAACATTTGCATCCAGAAACGACCAGAGCACTCCTCTCTTCCTTTTTGAAGGTTCCCAAGCTCCCAAGCTCTTTTCTTTTGATTCTCTTGCTAATCCTTGAGAGATTGAGCCTCCAAGCTTCATTTGAGAGCTGCTCCAACTGCTCTTCATCGTCAAAAGCACTTGGTTC
>JAHUYU010000752.1:0-18660 GCA_030439765.1 Tripidium arundinaceum | reverse complement strand
TAGTGAGAGAAGGTGTAAGCATGGTGCTTATACACTGTCTTGCCTTTGGTTACCGCTTGTCACATGGATTGTTTGTGATAGCTAGCAGGTGGTGATAGCCTTGTCTAGCCTTCATAATCCACCATGTGTTTAAAGGCAAGTTGTTAAAATGGTAAGGCACCAATAACAGGGTAGCTGCTTCGGGTGGGAGTTACATCTCCTATTGTCTCGCCTACCGTGTAGTATACTTGTTGTGTGGACTCAATCTCTATGTTGCAATTGTATGGTTGAGGTATAACCATAGAAGTAGAGTTTGAATCTTTGGAAATCTTGTGCTCACTCGTTGTCCTCCCTGCTAGCTAGACTGCTCTTCTATCTTTATGTTTGGACTTCTCCTGTGTGTGTCACCACTCATATCATATATATCATTTACCCCCACTCTAGTCTAGTTGGTATATTAGTTGGTAGATACATCATGGCTAGCTATCACATTCTTTAACCATTGCTTCCCTAAGGATAAATACGATACCCTAGAATACTCTTGGCTGAAATACTACAATGGTATTCTGTGTGCTTGCGGAATATTCTACATGAGCATAAGAAATACCAACAGTTAGCAAAGCCTTTCGACATGGCTTCTACTAGCCAATTGTTGTTACCGATGCCCAAGAGGTTGTCAAGACCTGCAAAGGATGCCAATTCTACGCAAAACAGAATCATGTGTTGTCACAACAGCTGTAGACAGTCCCGATCACGTGGCCCTTCATGGTATGGGGCCTCGGCTTAGTCAGAAATTACAGCCCGCACCAGGGGGCTACAACCATCTTTTCGTAGCTATTGACAAGTTCACCAAGTGGATTGAGGCTAAGCCCATTACTACGATCATGGCAGGCAAGGTTGTCGAATTAATCAACAAAATCATCAATCGATATGGTGTCATGAATGCCATAATCATAGATAACGACACCCAATTCACACAGAGGGAGTTCATTGAGTACTATGATGAAAAGCACATTAATGTGCGCTGGGCCTCTGTTGCTCATCCGCAGACCAACAGACAAGTCAAAAGGGACAATGGGTGTATCCTGCAAGGCCAGAAGCCACGAATCTTCGAGAAGCTAAATCAATTTGTAGGAAGATGGATGAAGGAGCTACCAGCAGTCTTGTGGAGTCTCCGTACAACCCTAAATAGATCAACTGGATTCACTCTGTTCATCCTGATCTACGATGCTAATGCAGTCCTACCAATCAAACTCGATTACGGGTTCCCTTGAGTGTGTACATATAATGAGGATGCGGCTAAAGAGGCATGGCAGGATTCACTTAACAGACTCGATGAATAACGCAGCATAGCACTCGTATGGTCAGCGATATCAACAATGGCTCTGAAAGTACCACCACAAGAATAATCGGCCTCTCAGTTTCGAAGTTGGTGACTTAATCCTACAAAAAGTGCAATCGACATAGGACATGCATAAGTTGTCACCACCCTAGGAAGGCCCATATATCGTGGCAGAAGTACTACGCCTGGGGTCTTACAAGATACAGACGATGGATGGCAAGGTATTCACGAACATGTGGAACATAGACCTGCTATGTCATTTTTATGCTTAATTTTATTTTGTAATCATCATGTACTTCATCATGGTTCAAATAAATAATGTTTTGTCCTCAGTCTTTTGAACATCTTGAAGGATCCAAAAGATTCCTTCAAGACGCTCAGGGGCTACACATATGCTCAATTTACTTTGGTTTTTTTCCTTGTTAAGAAACTCGATACGTTGTACCAACCTATCGAGGTACTCGAGGGCTACAAGTCCTTACTTATGCTTACATATCGATGCCTAAGTCAAAATCTTAAATCTTGTGGTGATGAAACCCGTGTCTAATCAGGGTCAGACCCTCGGTTAACCAAAGGTTGCAACAAAGCCAAATCAAAACAAGGTTAAGGTAAGAACTAAGGCCGAGAAGCTGGAGGTGTGAAGACTAAGAAACAATAGGTGTAGGCGGAGGATTTCCCCAATGCCTGTCTACATACCATGCCTTATACGGGATGGGCCAGAAGTGGACCCTATAGCGAGGCCTGTTAATAGGCTAGGAATCACCGGATGGTCCAATACCTGGATGGATCAACTGGTCCAGCCCTCACAGAGTGAGGGGGACTTCGGGAGGGCTGAAAATATAGCTCTAAAACCTCTGGTACTCGAATACCAAGTAAATCTCTCAAAGGCTCTTGACAAGCTCAAAGTACACCTTCAGGAAGCCTCCCCATGGGAAAATCAGAAACGAAGCCGATAAAAATTGGACAAGTATGTAGCTCTTGAATATGGAAAAAGAGTTTATGGCGCACCCCGGTCTGTTAAGTTGTGTACTTTCTCTAAGGAACGGACATCACTCATCTTACCCGTTAGTAGCTTGAAGGATGATAGTCGTTGTTGCCCAACTGCAGAGCAATAGTCATTCGCCCAGTAGGATCCAAACTGGAACCACTCGAATAAAGGACTATGTAGTCCAACTCTTCAGTCGAAGTGTTAGCAGTCAAAAAATACCGGTCGAAGGTTATTGAGTGCAAAACAGTCGAAGTATTTTATGGCTACACCTATCGCTGGGCACTCAATCAGTACATGGAAAATGCTTTATTAAGTAGAGAAGAAAACTTGAAATAGGTCGAGAACACATCAACATGAGGTAGAGATGGAGTGGAGGTGTGCTTCTTTGCATGGCGGTATGCATTGAGGCGGTGGAGCAAGGAGGAGGTCAGCCAAGCTTAGGGGGGGGGGTCGGCTGACCCCCTATGACAGGTGGGGCCTCCCCCCTTTGGTGTGGAACCCCTCCTCTCCTTCGTTTGTGGGTACACATGCATGGGGCCACCTTAATTCTTCGGATGTTGGAGATGTGGGCCCTTTGATCCATGCATGGGAGATGATTATGAGTCATCCAGAAGAAACATACTTGTGATCCAAGGGTGGAGAATCACTTTGGGGCATGTCACATGGATCGTGGGAGGTTGGGAAGGCTGGTGGGCCCATAGCGGTGGTCGGCCGATCCCCCCTATGGTGGCCCCACCTGCTCATTTCTCTCCAATTCCAATAGTTCTGCAGAAAATACTGCATGGACATCTGGAACTTGTTATTTGATAAAATATGCTCGTGATATGCTTATCTTCCATTTATTCTGAGGCTATTGACGATGTTTTGAGTATGTGAAATTATGACATTTTCACCATCAACACCCACCAAAATGTTTGGGGCGGTGTGGTGACTGCATACTCCAGTGTGGACTTCTTGTGGTAGCTTTTTGCCGTCTTCAGTAGATATGCATCTTTGAAGGACCCTCGATGTACTTCTTCTATGTACTTCATTGTCAAGCATTATGTACGACTTCACCCTTATCAACACTTGTTCCTCCTCCGTTTTATCCTGAGGCAAGATATTATGCTTTAGGAAATCGACAAGCGGTTGTGCCCAACTTGGGGTTGTGGCCATCACTTGATGCTCAGGTCAAGCGGCCTAATCAGATGATTACTCTCGACCTACCTCTAGTCGAATAGAGGGTTTAGTAATTAGATCAAGGAATGCCTCATCGGGCACCCTATTTAGATTAGAGATTAGCCTTGCTAGGCTATCGGCTTCTTTGTTGTCTCTTCGAGGGATATGGCGTAGCTCCATGCCATCAAATCTACTTTCGAGCTTCCTGACCTCGTTGTAGGATGCCTCTATGTTTTGATCTTTGCACGCATAGCCTTTCATCACTTAGTTGACTATGAGTTCGGAGTCCCCCGAGACTACAAGCCTTTGGGTGCCGAGCACGATAGCGGATCCCAGGCCATGTAGGAGAGCTTCTTATTTAGCAATGTTGTAAAACATACCTCATTTGGTTCCCGTTCGGAGAGACTAACACAATGCCAGCACCCACACCACAAAGCATTAGGGATCCGTTGAAGTGCATGTTCTAGTATTCTAGGTCGACCAGAGCTACAGGTGTCTAGGCCTCGGTCCATTTGGTGATGAAATCGGCCAAGGCTTGCAACTTTAGTTGTTCCTGGGGTGTAGGCGATGTCGTACGGCATGAGTTCTATTTCCCATAAAGTTATGCGACTAGTAGCGTCCCAGTTGTTGATGATTTCCCCGAGCGGATATGAGGTGACCACCGTATTTGAGATTTGAAGTAATAGACCAGCTTCTTTTTGCCATGTAAACTCCATAGAGTATCTGTAACATCCTAGATGTTGAGCTTCACATTTTGCACTTGCATTAGCATGGTCATGAAGCATCATTCATCATATTACATCATATACATGAAATCATATGTGGTTTGCCCATCACTATACATGATATATTGGTTTCTATACATGATTAGTGAGTTTGGTTTATGCTTGATAATGTAAGTGAGTGTTGTTTGGTCACTAAAACAACCTAGAAGTACTTAGGTTATGAAATGGAGCAATGTTCATGTTGATAGCATTGCCTAATTAAGCTTCTAAGTGATGGCTTGCTTGTAATGACCCTAGGAGTGGTTTTGTTTGACCTAATAAGACCAACTAGTTAGAGGCTTTGCATGTCAGTGGGTCCTTAATAAAAGTTGTGGAAAATTTTATGAGGAACAAACTTTGTTTAAGAGTCGGTCATGAAAAATGTGCCTAGCATGGTTAAAAAGTGCTCAAAAGATAAAAATCAGTGCTACTTTGCAACTCAAAAAGTTTCTAAGTCCTAAACTGTTTTTCAGTTTCAAGGTACCCATGTTTAGAGCTTTGTAGTTTGTAAACCAGCTCGAGTTAGATCTTGATCCTTTAAGAAAAGTTGTTGTAAACACTTAGATCTACACAATGGTGAAACTGGTTTAGCAAAACACAGCACGGTTTAGGAGCTGTTGATGGCGAAAGTTGGGCCATCAGTCGGCCATTGGCCTAACTGAATCGGCTGATGCCGATTTCAAATTGGCCGGCAGTGGCCGACCGGCCCCAGGCTACGCTCGCCGCGTGGCGGCCGTACGCCGGCGCCGGTCCGCCCACCCAGGCCGTCGCGGGCAGAAGAAGGAGACCGCGCCCCTGCTGCCTTCCCCACTCGCTCTTTCGCCCTCCTGCTCTCGCCCTTGCCTCACCGAAGCAGTAAGGCGGAGCACCACTTCCACCGCCGTGCTCCCGCCTGCCAAATCCGCCCCCGCCACCGCGCCTTCGCACGCTCGCTCGCGCGCGTAGCCTCGCCACCCTCTGCTCCACCTCCTATGACCATTTGCTGCACCGTTCAAGCCTAAGGTAAGGCCTTAGGGCGTTTCCGCCGTCACCAAGGCTCGCCGGAGCGCCGCCGAGCTCGGTGCTCACCGTGGCCCGGCCGTTCCACAGCACCACCACCCAATTCACCGTGCACGCAGCTCTGCCGTGGGCCGTTCTATCTCGCCGACCCGCTAGCCTAGCCATTCGAGCTGAGGTAAAGGCCGTAGGCCGTTTTTCGCCGTCGCGCACAAGTCGCCGACCGCCATGCATGCGACCGTACCTCAACCCCGCTTCACCGGACCCTGAACCCTAACCTAGGGTTTCGCCTGAGCACCGTAAAGCTTCGCCGAGCCCTTGATCGTGCCGTCATGGCCAGCTCCGGCGTGCTCACCGCTGAGCAGTGCCGCCGAGCCGCCATTGCCGCCGCCACCACCTCTAACTGCCGTTTCGGGTTCAACCATCTAGCCTAGGAAGTGCGGGGGTCCGAGTTGAGTCTAGTGGTACGCTTCTCGCCGCCGGCGACCTCGCCGCCGTCGAGCTTTGGCCGGTCAAAGCCGGTGCTCTGCTCATCCTTGTAAAGGGTGGGGCCGTTGACCGTGTGGGTCCCTGTGGTCAGCATCTCCTGGTTCAGTGAACCGGGTGCATGTAGCGTTAGGTGTTGTTTTGTTTTTTTTTCTTTTATCTGTTTTCAGATTTGGATGAATCTTGTAAAAATTCATATCTGGAGCTAGAAATGTCCAATGAGTGTGAAACAAATTTTGTTAGGTTCATCTTGAAGAGTACTATCTGTTAGACATATAAAAATTTCCATGTTCAGTAATGAATTATTTTGTTATAATTTATTTTGTTAACTGCTATTTATCTTGTAAAATGCATAACTAAAGATAGGTAGATGCTAAAAATGTGATTCCACTTTTGCTGGTCATGTTCTAACATGCTTTAGCTAGGAAAAATATTAAACCCACAGTAAGCATGGATAAAATATGCTTTTGCAATTTAGCTTAATTAAATGCTTTATCTTGTGAATTTTGTAGGGAAAAATATATGAATTCTTTAAGCATGAATCTTTTTGTACAATGTTCTTGTACTATGGGAAAAATAAAAAAAATAGTAAATCTGCTGTTTGACACTTTTCACTGTACTAAGTATTTTTGAGTGGAATTAAATCTGTTAGCTTATTATTTTTGTATAGGCTACTGTACTCATCCAAATGATATGAAATTTTTATAGTAGACTATTAAGGGAACAATTCAGCCTTTGTATTTTTTATTAGATTTTTCTAGGCAACAGAAGTAGTAGTTCCAGTTTTGTTCTATTATATGTAAGGCTTAAATAAATACTTAAGAATGTAATTGAAGTTAGCCATGATGCTTTTTGACATAGTTAAAGGATTATGCAAACTGTTGACCTGTTTTTGTTGTACTTAGTTGATGGGTTTGTGTGCAATAAGTTTGTGATGGTCTGAGCTTGTGTGTGTGTGTGTTGCACCAGTACTTTACTGAAGAGTGAGCTTAATTCTTGGTTATAGACGCTTAGGCTAACTAAGGTAGCTTGCTAGCTGCAGGTGCTAGGCCTCTTACTGAAGATGAGCAGCTTTACCTTAGGTTGTTAGAGAAGGGTGAGTACATGTTACTTTACCAAGGAAGAGATATGCACCTACTCGGTCAAATCAAAATAAACTAACATCATGGTGTATCTTGTTACTTCGTGTCAACCTACCTGTGTGCATCTCATCATATCACATCTCGCATGGCACCTCTTATGCATTCATGATGCTCATCTTGTGCATATACATGCAATAGGTGTTCCGGAAGGGGTGACACTTCTCAAATTCGAACCCGTGGGCCTGGAACCGCAGGAGGAGCAACAGGCAACCCCAGAACAGGAGGTTCAGGCAGGAGAAGGATCCAACCCAGAAGATCTTCCTGAGTGTCCTGACCACCGTCCTTCCTCGTTTCTCAAAGGCAAGCCCCGGAGCATTCTAAGTCTCCCATGATTTATAAATACCAACTTGAGTCCTTTATGTTTGATGCACTAAGTATTAGGAGTTGAATTGGAACCACTTGTTGCATATACACTCCTTGTTCTACAAGATACCTTGAACCCTGTATAGGTCCAGGATTGAAACCATGCTTAACTATGCTTAGACCGGTAAAAGTCAGGTGATCTCCTGTCACCTGCGAGATATAGGTGGATATCTGGTCATGATGAGCTATATTGCTGTCATGGGAATAACCATGTGAGGTTGAATAAATGGAGACCAGGCGGGACTGAGATGGAGAAGCAACAAGGCATGGAGGTCTTGGGTGTGTATCTATCCCCGTCTGTGTCGATTAAGGACCGTACCGTTGTTGGAACTTCTGTCAAGATTGAACGCATGCCTATCACTTAGCTGGCCGGATAAGTCGTTCCGACCGCGAAGCCGAGTAGCTCAGCTCAGGCCAGGACCCATTCTGTATGAGTGCGCAATCAGGAAGTTAGAGCATAGACTACATGGCAAGCATGACCTGGCTGTTCGGCGGCGACCGCGGCAGGCATGACTTGAATTCCCTGTCTACCGTGGTAAGACCTGTGTTGCGGCGCTGATCGGACTCGCGAAATTGGTTCCTGAGTTGTACCAAAGGTGGAGCAGAGGGTGGCGAGGCTACGCGCGCGAGCGAGCGTGCGAAGGCGCGGTGGCGGGGGCGGATTTGGCAGGCGGGAGCACGGCGGTGGAAGTGGTGCTCCGCCTTACTGCTTCGGTGAGGCAAGGGCGAGAGCAGGAGGGCGAAAGAGCGAGTGGGGAAGGCAGCAGGGGCGCGGTCTCCTTCTTCTGCCCGCGACGGCCTGGGTGGGCGGACCGGCGCCGGCGTACGGCCGCCACGCGGCGAGCGTAGCCTGGGGCCGGTCGGCCACTGCCGGCCAATTTGAAATCGGCATCAGCCGATTCAGTTAGGCCAATGGCCGACTGATGGCCCAACTTTCGCCATCAACAGCTCCTAAACCGTGCTGTGTTTTGCTAAACCAGTTTCACCATTGTGTAGATCTAAGTGTTTACAACAACTTTTCTTAAAGGATCAAGATCTAACTCGAGCTGGTTTACAAACTACAAAGCTCTAAACATGGGTACCTTGAAACTGAAAAACAGTTTAGGACTTAGAAACTTTTTGAGTTGCAAAGTAGCACTGATTTTTATCTTTTGAGCACTTTTTAACCATGCTAGGCACATTTTTCATGACCGACTCTTAAACAAAGTTTGTTCCTCATAAAATTTTCCACAACTTTTATTAAGGACCCACTGACATGCAAAGCCTCTAACTAGTTGGTCTTATTAGGTCAAACAAAACCACTCCTAGGGTCATTACAAGCAAGCCATCACTTAGAAGCTTAATTAGGCAATGCTATCAACATGAACATTGCTCCATTTCATAACCTAAGTACTTCTAGGTTGTTTTAGTGACCAAACAACACTCACTTACATTATCAAGCATAAACCAAACTCACTAATCATGTATAGAAACCAATATATCATGTATAGTGATGGGCAAACCACATATGATTTCATGTATATGATGTAATATGATGAATGATGCTTCATGACCATGCTAATGCAAGTGCAAAATGTGAAGCTCAACATCTAGGATGTTACAGATACTCTATGGAGTTTACATGGCAAAAAGAAGCTGGTCTATTACTTCAAATCTCAAATACGGTGGTCACCTCATATCCGCTCGGGGAAATCATCAACAACTGGGACGCTACTAGTCGCATAACTTTATGGGAAATAGAACTCATGCCGTACGACATCGCCTACACCCCAGGAACAACTAAAGTTGCAAGCCTTGGCCGATTTCATCACCAAATGGACCGAGGCCTAGACACCTGTAGCTCTGGTCGACCTAGAATACTAGAACATGCACTTCAACGGATCCCTAATGCTTTGTGGTGTGGGTGCTGGCATTGTGTTAGTCTCTCCGAACGGGAACCAAATGAGGTATGTTTTACAACATTGCTAAATAAGAAGCTCTCCTACATGGCCTGGGATCCGCTATCGTGCTCGGCACCCAAAGGCTTGTAGTCTCGGGGGACTCCGAACTCATAGTCAACTAAGTGATGAAAGGCTATGCGTGCAAAGATCAAAACATAGAGGCATCCTACAACGAGGTCAGGAAGCTCGAAAGTAGATTTGATGGCATGGAGCTACGCCATATCCCTCGAAGAGACAACAAAGAAGCCGATAGCCTAGCAAGGCTAATCTCTAATCTAAATAGGGTGCCCGATGAGGCATTCCTTGATCTAATTACTAAACCCTCTATTCGACTAGAGGTAGGTCGAGAGTAATCATCTGATTAGGCCGCTTGACCTGAGCATCAAGTGATGGCCACAACCCCAAGTTGGGCACAACCGCTTGTCGATTTCCTAAAGCATAATATCTTGCCTCAGGATAAAACGGAGGAGGAACAAGTGTTGATAAGGGTGAAGTCGTACATAATGCTTGACAATGAAGTACATAGAAGAAGTACATCGAGGGTCCTTCAAAGATGCATATCTACTGAAGACGGCAAAAAGCTACCACAAGAAGTCCACACTGGAGTATGCAGTCACCACACCGCCCCAAACATTTTGGTGGGTGTTGATGGTGAAAATGTCATAATTTCACATACTCAAAACATCGTCAATAGCCTCAGAATAAATGGAAGATAAGCATATCACGAGCATATTTTATCAAATAACAAGTTCCAGATGTCCATGCAGTATTTTCTGCAGAACTATTGGAATTGGAGAGAAATGAGCAGGTGGGGCCACCATAGGGGGGATCGGCCGACCACCGCTATGGGCCCACCAGCCTTCCCAACCTCCCACGATCCATGTGACATGCCCCAAAGTGATTCTCCACCCTTGGATCACAAGTATGTTTCTTCTGGATGACTCATAATCATCTCCCATGCATGGATCAAAGGGCCCACATCTCCAACATCCGAAGAATTAAGGTGACCCCATGCATGTGTACCCACAAACGAAGGAGAGGAGGGGTTCCACACCAAAGGGGGGAGGCCCCACCTGTCATAGGGGGTCAGCCGACCCCCCCCCCCTAAGCTTGGCTGACCTCCTCCTTGCTCCACCGCCTCAATGCATACCGCCATGCAAAGAAGCACACCTCCACTCCATCTCTACCTCATGTTGATGTGTTCTCGACCTATTTCAAGTTTTCTTCTCTACTTAATAAAGCATTTTCCATGTACTGATTGAGTGCCCAGCGATAGGTGTAGCCATAAAATACTTCGACTGTTTTGCACTCAATAACCTTCGACCGGTATTTTTTGACTGCTAACACTTCGACTGAAGAGTTGGACTACATAGTCCTTTATTCGAGTGGTTCCAGTTTGGATCCTACTGGGCGAATGACTATTGCTCTGCAGTTGGGCAACAACGACTATCATCCTTCAAGCTACTAACGGGTAAGATGAGTGATGTCCGTTCCTTAGAGAAAGTACACAACTTAACAGACCGGGGTGCGCCATAAACTCTTTTTCCATATTCAAGAGCTACATACTTGTCCAATTTTTATCGGCTTCGTTTCTGATTTTCCCATGGGGAGGCTTCCTGAAGGTGTACTTTGAGCTTGTCAAGAGCCTTTGAGAGATTTACTTGGTATTCGAGTACCAGAGGTTTTAGAGCTATATTTTCAGCCCTCCCGAAGTCCCCCTCACTCTGTGAGGGCTGGACCAGTTGATCCATCCAGGTATTGGACCATCCGGTGATTCCTAGCCTATTAACAGGCCTCGCTATAGGGTCCACTTCTGGCCCATCCCGTATAAGGCATGGTATGTAGACAGGCATTGGGGAAATCCTCCGCCTACACCTATTGTTTCTTAGTCTTCACACCTCCAGCTTCTCGGCCTTAGTTCTTACCTTAACCTTGTTTTGATTTGGCTTTGTTGCAACCTTTGGTTAACCGAGGGTCTGACCCTGATTAGACACGGGTTTCATCACCACAAGATTTAAGATTTTGACTTAGGCATCGATATGTAAGCATAAGTAAGGACTTGTAGCCCTCGAGTACCTCGATAGGTTGGTACAACGTATCGAGTTTCTTAACAAGGAAAAAAACCAAAGTAAATTGAGCATATGTGTAGCCCCTGAGCGTCTTGAAGGAATCTTTTGGATCCTTCAAGATGTTCAAAAGACTGAGGACAAAACATTATTTATTTGAACCATGATGAAGTACATGATGATTACAAAATAAAATTAAGCATAAAAATGACATAGCAGGTCTATGTTCCACATGTTCGTGAATACCTTGCCATCCATCGTCTGTATCTTGTAAGACCCCAGGCGTAGTACTTCTGCCACGATATATGGGCCTTCCTAGGGTGGTGACAACTTATGCATGTCCTATGTCGATTGCACTTTTTGTAGGATTAAGTCACCAACTTCGAAACTGAGAGGCCGATTATTCTTGTGGTGGTACTTTCAGAGCCATTGTTGATATCGCTGACCATACGAGTGCTATGCTGCGTTATTCATCGAGTCTGTTAAGTGAATCCTGCCATGCCTCTTTAGCCGCATCCTCATTATATGTACACACTCAAGGGAACCCGTAATCGAGTTTGATTGGTAGGACTGCATTAGCATCGTAGATCAGGATGAACAGAGTGAATCCAGTTGATCTATTTAGGGTTGTACGGAGACTCCACAAGACTGCTGGTAGCTCCTTCATCCATCTTCCTACAAATTGATTTAGCTTCTCGAAGATTCGTGGCTTCTGGCCTTGCAGGATACACCCATTGTCCCTTTTGACTTGTCTGTTGGTCTGCGGATGAGCAACAGAGGCCCAGCGCACATTAATGTGCTTTTCATCATAGTACTCAATGAACTCCCTCTGTGTGAATTGGGTGTCGTTATCTATGATTATGGCATTCATGACACCATATCGATTGATGATTTTGTTGATTAATTCGACAACCTTGCCTGCCATGATCGTAGTAATGGGCTTAGCCTCAATCCACTTGGTGAACTTGTCAATAGCTACGAAAAGATGGTTGTAGCCCCCTGGTGCGGGCTGTAATTTCTGACTAAGCCGAGGCCCCATACCATGAAGGGCCACGTGATCGGGACTGTCTACAGCTGTTGTGACAACACATGATTCTGTTTTGCGTAGAATTGGCATCCTTTGCAGGTCTTGACAACCTCTTGGGCATCGGTAACAACAATTGGCTAGTAGAAGCCATGTCGAAAGGCTTTGCTAACTGTTGGTATTTCTTATGCTCATGTAGAATATTCCGCAAGCACACAGAATACCATTGTAGTATTTCAGCCAAGAGTATTCTAGGGTATCGTATTTATCCTTAGGGAAGCAATGGTTAAAGAATGTGATAGCTAGCCATGATGTATCTACCAACTAATATACCAACTAGACTAGAGTGGGGGTAAATGATATATATGATATGAGTGGTGACACACACAGGAGAAGTCCAAACATAAAGATAGAAGAGCAGTCTAGCTAGCAGGGAGGACAACGAGTGAGCACAAGATTTCCAAAGATTCAAACTCTACTTCTATGGTTATACCTCAACCATACAATTGCAACATAGAGATTGAGTCCACACAACAAGTATACTACACGGTAGGCGAGACAATAGGAGATGTAACTCCCACCCGAAGCAGCTACCCTGTTATTGGTGCCTTACCATTTTAACAACTTGCCTTTAAACACATGGTGGATTATGAAGGCTAGACAAGGCTATCACCACCTGCTAGCTATCACAAACAATCCATGTGACAAGCGGTAACCAAAGGCAAGACAGTGTATAAGCACCATGCTTACACCTTCTCTCACTACTCTAATTGTGCGCACACAAATCAATTAGAGCACCTAATGAAAGGCGATGATCGCAATACAGGTGTGGGCTTGGATCACAATCTCATATGCAACAACTATATGCTAGGATAAAAGCATAGACTAAGTAAAGGAGAGTAAGAATATAAATATAGAATGAAGTCTTACAAAGAGAGAAAGAGATACAAGACCATACCAAATCTCCTGGAAGACTAGATCGGGAAACCAGAGACTAAGCTCATTGCTCACTCTAACACCCAACTAACTAGCACTACTACATCTTGAGAGAGTGAAGAGGCTTCTTCCTTGTGGGGTGTGTGAATGAGAGGGAGTGAGGGGGTATTTATAGTGGAGAGGCGGAGTCGGGGCTACTCCTAGGTGGGCCCATGGATCCACGTGATGTCTTCTCATTGCCGTTGGATCCAAATTGTCATTAGATGAAGGGTAGAGATGGAGTGGAGGTGTGCTTCTTTGCATGGCGGTATGCATTGAGGCGGTGGAGCAAGGAGGAGGTCAGCCAAGCTTAGGGGGGGGGGTCGGCTGACCCCCTATGACAGGTGGGGCCTCCCCCCTTTGGTGTGGAACCCCTCCTCTCCTTCGTTTGTGGGTACACATGCATGGGGCCACCTTAATTCTTCGGATGTTGGAGATGTGGGCCCTTTGATCCATGCATGGGAGATGATTATGAGTCATCCAGAAGAAACATACTTGTGATCCAAGGGTGGAGAATCACTTTGGGGCATGTCACATGGATCGTGGGAGGTTGGGAAGGCTGGTGGGCCCATAGCGGTGGTCGGCCGATCCCCCCTATGGTGGCCCCACCTGCTCATTTCTCTCCAATTCCAATAGTTCTGCAGAAAATACTGCATGGACATCTGGAACTTGTTATTTGATAAAATATGCTCGTGATATGCTTATCTTCCATTTATTCTGAGGCTATTGACGATGTTTTGAGTATGTGAAATTATGACATTTTCACCATCAACACCCACCAAAATGTTTGGGGCGGTGTGGTGACTGCATACTCCAGTGTGGACTTCTTGTGGTAGCTTTTTGCCGTCTTCAGTAGATATGCATCTTTGAAGGACCCTCGATGTACTTCTTCTATGTACTTCATTGTCAAGCATTATGTACGACTTCACCCTTATCAACACTTGTTCCTCCTCCGTTTTATCCTGAGGCAAGATATTATGCTTTAGGAAATCGACAAGCGGTTGTGCCCAACTTGGGGTTGTGGCCATCACTTGATGCTCAGGTCAAGCGGCCTAATCAGATGATTACTCTCGACCTACCTCTAGTCGAATAGAGGGTTTAGTAATTAGATCAAGGAATGCCTCATCGGGCACCCTATTTAGATTAGAGATTAGCCTTGCTAGGCTATCGGCTTCTTTGTTGTCTCTTCGAGGGATATGGCGTAGCTCCATGCCATCAAATCTACTTTCGAGCTTCCTGACCTCGTTGTAGGATGCCTCTATGTTTTGATCTTTGCACGCATAGCCTTTCATCACTTAGTTGACTATGAGTTCGGAGTCCCCCGAGACTACAAGCCTTTGGGTGCCGAGCACGATAGCGGATCCCAGGCCATGTAGGAGAGCTTCTTATTTAGCAATGTTGTAAAACATACCTCATTTGGTTCCCGTTCGGAGAGACAACAAAGAAGCCGATAGCCTAGCAAGGCTAATCTCTAATCTAAATAGGGTGCCCGATGAGGCATTCCTTGATCTAATTACTAAACCCTCTATTCGACTAGAGGTAGGTCGAGAGTAATCATCTGATTAGGCCGCTTGACCTGAGCATCAAGTGATGGCCACAACCCCAAGTTGGGCACAACCGCTTGTCGATTTCCTAAAGCATAATATCTTGCCTCAGGATAAAACGGAGGAGGAACAAGTGTTGATAAGGGTGAAGTCGTACATAATGCTTGACAATGAAGTACATAGAAGAAGTACATCGAGGGTCCTTCAAAGATGCATATCTACTGAAGACGGCAAAAAGCTACCACAAGAAGTCCACACTGGAGTATGCAGTCACCACACCGCCCCAAACATTTTGGTGGGTGTTGATGGTGAAAATGTCATAATTTCACATACTCAAAACATCGTCAATAGCCTCAGAATAAATGGAAGATAAGCATATCACGAGCATATTTTATCAAATAACAAGTTCCAGATGTCCATGCAGTATTTTCTGCAGAACTATTGGAATTGGAGAGAAATGAGCAGGTGGGGCCACCATAGGGGGGATCGGCCGACCACCGCTATGGGCCCACCAGCCTTCCCAACCTCCCACGATCCATGTGACATGCCCCAAAGTGATTCTCCACCCTTGGATCACAAGTATGTTTCTTCTGGATGACTCATAATCATCTCCCATGCATGGATCAAAGGGCCCACATCTCCAACATCCGAAGAATTAAGGTGGCCCCATGCATGTGTACCCACAAACGAAGGAGAGGAGGGGTTCCACACCAAAGGGGGGAGGCCCCACCTGTCATAGGGGGTCAGCCGACCCCCCCCCCTAAGCTTGGCTGACCTCCTCCTTGCTCCACCGCCTCAATGCATACCGCCATGCAAAGAAGCACACCTCCACTCCATCTCTACCCTTCATCTAATGACAATTTGGATATCCAACGGCAATGAGAAGACATCACGTGGATCCATGGGCCCACCTAGGAGTAGCCCCGACTCCGCCTCTCCACTATAAATACCCCCTCACTCCCTCTCATTCACACACCCCACAAGGAAGAAGCCTCTTCACTCTCTCAAGATGTAGTAGTGCTAGTTAGTTGGGTGTTAGAGTGAGCAATGAGCTTAGTCTCTGGTTTCCCGATCTAGTCTTCCAGGAGATTTGGTATGGTCTTGTATCTCTTTCTCTCTTTGTAAGACTTCATTCTATATTTATATTCTTACTCTCCTTTACTTAGTCTATGCTTTTATCCTAGCATATAGTTGTTGCATATGAGATTGTGATCCAAGCCCACACCTGTATTGCGATCATCGCCTTTCATTAGGTGCTCTAATTGATTTGTGTGCGCACAATTAGAGTAGTGAGAGAAGGTGTAAGCATGGTGCTTATACACTGTCTTGCCTTTGGTTACCGCTTGTCACATGGATTGTTTGTGATAGCTAGCAGGTGGTGATAGCCTTGTCTAGCCTTCATAATCCACCATGTGTTTAAAGGCAAGTTGTTAAAATGGTAAGGCACCAATAACAGGGTAGCTGCTTCGGGTGGGAGTTACATCTCCTATTGTCTCGCCTACCGTGTAGTATACTTGTTGTGTGGACTCAATCTCTATGTTGCAATTGTATGGTTGAGGTATAACCATAGAAGTAGAGTTTGAATCTTTGGAAATCTTGTGCTCACTCGTTGTCCTCCCTGCTAGCTAGACTGCTCTTCTATCTTTATGTTTGGACTTCTCCTGTGTGTGTCACCACTCATATCATATATATCATTTACCCCCACTCTAGTCTAGTTGGTATATTAGTTGGTAGATACATCATGGCTAGCTATCACATTCTTTAACCATTGCTTCCCTAAGGATAAATACGATACCCTAGAATACTCTTGGCTGAAATACTACAATGGTATTCTGTGTGCTTGCGGAATATTCTACATGAGCATAAGAAATACCAACAGTTAGCAAAGCCTTTCGACATGGCTTCTACTAGCCAATTGTTGTTACCGATGCCCAAGAGGTTGTCAAGACCTGCAAAGGATGCCAATTCTACGCAAAACAGAATCATGTGTTGTCACAACAGCTGTAGACAGTCCCGATCACGTGGCCCTTCATGGTATGGGGCCTCGGCTTAGTCAGAAATTACAGCCCGCACCAGGGGGCTACAACCATCTTTTCGTAGCTATTGACAAGTTCACCAAGTGGATTGAGGCTAAGCCCATTACTACGATCATGGCAGGCAAGGTTGTCGAATTAATCAACAAAATCATCAATCGATATGGTGTCATGAATGCCATAATCATAGATAACGACACCCAATTCACACAGAGGGAGTTCATTTGAGTACTATGATGAAAAGCACATTAATGTGCGCTGGGCCTCTGTTGCTCATCCGCAGACCAACAGACAAGTCAAAAGGGACAATGGGTGTATCCTGCAAGGCCAGAAGCCACGAATCTTCGAGAAGCTAAATCAATTTGTAGGAAGATGGATGAAGGAGCTACCAGCAGTCTTGTGGAGTCTCCGTACAACCCTAAATAGATCAACTGGATTCACTCTGTTCATCCTGATCTACGATGCTAATGCAGTCCTACCAATCAAACTCGATTACGGGTTCCCTTGAGTGTGTACATATAATGAGGATGCGGCTAAAGAGGCATGGCAGGATTCACTTAACAGACTCGATGAATAACGCAGCATAGCACTCGTATGGTCAGCGATATCAACAATGGCTCTGAAAGTACCACCACAAGAATAATCGGCCTCTCAGTTTCGAAGTTGGTGACTTAATCCTACAAAAAGTGCAATCGACATAGGACATGCATAAGTTGTCACCACCCTAGGAAGGCCCATATATCGTGGCAGAAGTACTACGCCTGGGGTCTTACAAGATACAGACGATGGATGGCAAGGTATTCACGAACATGTGGAACATAGACCTGCTATGTCATTTTTATGCTTAATTTTATTTTGTAATCATCATGTACTTCATCATGGTTCAAATAAATAATGTTTTGTCCTCAGTCTTTTGAACATCTTGAAGGATCCAAAAGATTCCTTCAAGACGCTCAGGGGCTACACATATGCTCAATTTACTTTGGTTTTTTTCCTTGTTAAGAAACTCGATACGTTGTACCAACCTATCGAGGTACTCGAGGGCTACAAGTCCTTACTTATGCTTACATATCGATGCCTAAGTCAAAATCTTAAATCTTGTGGTGATGAAACCCGTGTCTAATCAGGGTCAGACCCTCGGTTAACCAAAGGTTGCAACAAAGCCAAATCAAAACAAGGTTAAGGTAAGAACTAAGGCCGAGAAGCTGGAGGTGTGAAGACTAAGAAACAATAGGTGTAGGCGGAGGATTTCCCCAATGCCTGTCTACATACCATGCCTTATACGGGATGGGCCAGAAGTGGACCCTATAGCGAGGCCTGTTAATAGGCTAGGAATCACCGGATGGTCCAATACCTGGATGGATCAACTGGTCCAGCCCTCACAGAGTGAGGGGGACTTCGGGAGGGCTGAAAATATAGCTCTAAAACCTCTGGTACTCGAATACCAAGTAAATCTCTCAAAGGCTCTTGACAAGCTCAAAGTACACCTTCAGGAAGCCTCCCATGGGAAAATCAGAAACGAAGCCGATAAAAATTGGACAAGTATGTAGCTCTTGAATATGGAAAAAGAGTTTATGGCGCACCCCGGTCTGTTAAGTTGTGTACTTTCTCTAAGGAACGGACATCACTCATCTTACCCGTTAGTAGCTTGAAGGATGATAGTCGTTGTTGCCCAACTGCAGAGCAATAGTCATTCGCCCAGTAGGATCCAAACTGGAACCACTCGAATAAAGGACTATGTAGTCCAACTCTTCAGTCGAAGTGTTAGCAGTCAAAAAATACCGGTCGAAGGTTATTGAGTGCAAAACAGTCGAAGTATTTTATGGCTACACCTATCGCTGGGCACTCAATCAGTACACT
>JAHUYU010002716.1:0-16864 GCA_030439765.1 Tripidium arundinaceum | reverse complement strand
TTTTGCCTTGTCATTCCATTTCACTAGTCTAAGGTTGAGTAGAGAAGTGCTTAACCAGATTTAGGATAGATGGCCGTACTATTAAGAGGGGCAAACTTGTTTTCTAGTGCCACTTGAGCGATCTAACTTTGCATGCATTGCTAGGATCGAGTGGCAGTTGAAAAGAGAGAAAAATCCATTGAAAAAATGTTTTGTGAGGCTAACTCACATGCACAAGTTGGTAGAACACCTAAGGAGTTAGCACATTTCATAAAGGGTTTGAAACAAACCTTTGAGTGCTGACTGGGCAGCACCGGACGTGTCCTGTGCGGGCACCAGACATGCCCACCGAACCGGTGCTGCAGGCTAAGAGACTGAGCAGTTTCATTGGCGCACATTTGTTTCCCCTGTACATCAGACTTGGTCCCACCGGACAGGGCTGATGCTCTCTGACAGTGCGTAGCAAGGTCTGGGTGCTCACCAGACATGTCCGGTGAGGCATCGGACCAGGGCACCGCCCCATTCGATTAGAGAGCCTATTTTCTGGGAGCTTTGGGTGATACACTGACTGGACCTATCCGATGTGCACTAGACAAGGGCACTAGACAGGGGTCTAGTAATGGCTAGTTGGAAGAGCCATTGGAAACTAGCCGTTAGGCGTGTAGGGTGTGGTGGTCCGGTGGGCACCGGACCAACCCGGTGCGCCCGCGCCTGGACAACCTTTTGGACAATGGCTAGTTGACCCTTGGGGGCTATAAAAGGCAGTGTGGCCGGCCTTGGTTGGTGGCTTGGCACCTTAGGGACTTAGTGTCCTTGTGTGAGAGTGCTTGGAAACCCTCTAACTCACTTGTGCAAGTAGTGATTCCATCCGATTATGAGTGAGTGATCGCTAGTGCGTTGCATTGAGTGATTGCATTGAGTGGCACTAGGTGATCAAGTTGCTAGCCAGTGTGCTTGTTACTCTTGGAAGTTGCCACCTCCTAGATGGCTGGGTGGCTTGTGGTCTCCGTTGTGAAGCCGCGTGAAGTTGTGCATGGCTCTGGAGAAGGCTTTGTGAGGGGTACCGTGCTCACCCCGCGGGAGATGCGAAGAGCAACACTAGTAGAGCGAGGTGTGAAGAGCGTCAAGTGGTCTGGCAGGATCAAGGCTAGAGCTCTTGTGTGAGCACTCCACGTGGGAGAGTGTGACTTGTGGGTCACTACAAGCAAGAGGATCGGCGACAACCTTGGGCTTGCCTCAACGGGGATTAAATGGTTGGCAAACCATGGAACCTTAGGATAAAAATCACCGTGTCATCATCTTCCCGTTGGTTTGCAATTCCCTAACACAAGCTTACTTCACTTGTTCATACTTGTGCTTGTGTTGTTGCTCTTGTGTAGCTAGTTGGCTTGTGTAGTTGACTAATTGCTCTCTTAGAATGTGTAGCTAAGTTGCCTTGCTTAGTTTGTGTAGCTAAGTAGTGGTAGCTCTCTAGTTTAGCTTGTGTAGCTTTGCTAGTTGAGTAGTGCTAGTGTTGCGTGCTTTGTGCTTGTGCTCACTAGTATGTGTAGGAGCTCGCTTGTGCTTGCTTGACTAGTTGCATAGGTTTGTGTGACCTTGCCAACTACAATTATTTAGGTGAGCTCCCACTAGCTCAGCACCTTAGTTTCTTAACTAGGATCTTTGTAAGGTGCTTGTAAACATAGATAGAGGGGTGTAGTCTTGGCTAGACCGACTAGTTTAATTCCATTTTTGTTTCGGTTAGCCGGCGTGTTTAAGTTTTAGAAAGGACTATTCACCCCCTCTAGTCCACCATCTCGACCCTACATCAACTCATTACATGCCTATCAATCTTTGGTAACAAGTAGAATCGATTATATAGGCATAATATTTGTCCATTTGAAATTTCACGTTACCCTATTAGAATTTTCGGGCCCTGACCAAAATTTTTGGTCCTTTCAGTATGTTGGTTACAAAGTTTGTCTGTTTGACTTATGCAAATGCCTAGTTAGGGTTTTGATCCATGCTATGGTGTTGGTTTGGTGAACTTTCAGGTTTGCTCTTGTTCTTTCCGAGAGGATGAGTAGTGTCCACTAGTCTAAGTGTGGCACTTAGACTAGTGTACACCATCAAAGATATGCATAATCCGTGGGTGTACACTAGTCTAATCCTGCGGCAGGAGGTAACAGCCCTGTCCATTCTTTGTAATCCCCCATGTTCGGTTATGTCATAGGCGCTTAGCAGTTGGAAGATATCCCCGATACATTGATTGGGCATGGAATCAAGGCACTAGCTATGTATCCAGTGTATGTTCATTCATTTATTCTTTAGAACCATTGACAAGATGACGTATGACTAACTTGCTTGCCATAGCTATTCTTTACACGACAGAACCATTCTTTGTAGGGAGTAGACTCTATGTGTGTGTCATACCACCACAACTATCCTCTTTTACCCCTGTTTAGACTTTAATGCTTAGTTATGCTATGATCATAAGTATGTCAATAGTCATCACTTTATACCATCCTTCCCTGTGATAAAAATATAAATAACGATGTCTAGAATACTCCCGGTGAAATGGTACAACAGTATTTGCACGGTTTCCTATTTAACTATAAATATTAAGGTCGCCAACAAGCATTTTTTTCTGGCGTCATTGCGGAGGAAGGCACTGGATATAAAGTTTTGATTTATTGCTATTTTGGATTATAACCATAATTATTCATCACTGCTCTGACAGGCTTACACTTGTCTATTTTTTCCTTTGTTTCAATATAGGTTAGTGCATGACTAGTTTCTCCTTGCCGATAAAATTCATCAAGAACCCAGAAGCACTCTTCAGAAAGACTCGGTCTCATAACGATCCTTCCCAAGGTTCTTCATCGGCAACTGAACCTGTATCTCCGCACCATCAACAGACATAAGAGGAAACGATTCCCGAGGCATGGGAATGTTTCCAGGAGTACATTCTCGCATGTTGTTGATGGTAATTTCACCATACCTTTGCATAGTCAAAACCATCAACAAAACACCTTTTCTGGGAGCTAACAAGTAAAGAAGTAATGATTTTGGTACAATTAACTTGGTTCCTCATGTACATATCATTATTTGCTTGTAGGTACAAATGAGAGAGCTTTGGGTGGCTGTGGGCCCCACATAGGGGGTCGGCCGACCACCCTATGTGCCCACTGCCCACTCACCAGCCACCATGATCCTCCCAAGCATTCCCAAGAGCAATATCAACCATTGGATCAATGTTTGTTTTCTCTCAAGGGCTCACATTGACTTCACATGGATTGATGGGCTCACATGTGACCAAACCGACGTGACAAGCTCAAATGGACAACACTTACCCCTCATGGAAGTAGAGGAGAGGTCCCACACCAGAGGGGTGGCCCCACCTGCCATAGGAGGGTCGGCCAACCACCCCAGGTCAACCGACCTATCATTTGCACCCACCGACATCTAGCATGCCGCCATGCATCTCCACTTGATCTCCACCGTTGATTAAAGGTCGGTTGAAGGTTGGTTTGATCCAAGAGCTAGGAAAGGATGTCACATGGATCCATGGGTCCACCTAGAAATACTATAAATACCCCCTACCTCTTCACTCTCAAGACATGACACATTGGAGTAAACTACACTCTAGTTACACTAGCGAAGCTCTGCTTCTATAGTATGCAAATAGAGAGAGAGTGAGGGAAGTCTTTTGGAGAAAGGCCCGGGTCTGTTGGGAATCTTCTTCAAGGGTGTACCTCGGTGGATGTGCTCTTCTTGTAAGTAACACATCTGATATTCTTTATGCTATTTGATATCTGATTCTGGTATAGTAGATATATAACTTGTATTCATTGGCACATCACTTTACTTTAGTAGAGTGCTCTAATCTCGCTATGGGAACTTAGTGTGCCAACGTTAGAGCAGTAATATATAGTGTAAACGTGGTGTCACTACAAGGATTTTACCCTAAAGCCACACCTAAGAACGGTTGCAATATGGGCGTTTTGGTTGCAATACGTAACAAATGCTTCGAAGTAGGTTTTGTTGTGAGTCATGGCATTTATATATGTTGCAATAGGTTATTGTGACTCAAATTTGACGTGTTGCGATACTTTGCCTTTTGCAACGAGCATAAAAAGCAAATGCCACACATGATATCGTCACAATAGCAGATATTGCAACCAATAGCATCGTTGCATTAGTAATTGTTGCCATGACACACGCTGTGGCAATAAACTATATTGCCACCAAACATTGTGTTGCAAGATCGAGCCAATATTGCAATGTCATTGAGTCGTGGGAATAGAACTAATTGACACGTACTATGTTCCATTGCAATAAGATCTTCTGCAACGCAAATCATTTGGTGGCTATATTCGCAATTGCCACGCACAATGTTTCATTGAAATAACTTATGTTGCCATGTAAATTGTTTTGTTGCACTTAAGTGGTATTGCAACAAAACTTTGGTTGTGGTGACTAAGTCTTATGGGATCGCACAACCTACATGGCAATATTGTTTATATCGCAACAAACAACAATTGATGCATTTTGGTTTATTGCGATGAGGAGATTTTTGTCATGTATGCCTATTTTGTTCTATATTTGTATATCAATTTATTGTTGCAAACATATATAACAGAATTAAAGAAAAATATTCAATCATCAACACACATATATGAAGTCAATCCTTTAATAACTAGAAAATTATGTCTGAACCAGAATAATTATACAACCATCATAATGTTAAAGTAAACCTAAGCACAGTACAATAAAGCCATTCTCTCAAACTATCGAGCCTGAAACTATGTTTGCAATAACAAAAGAAATTATTGTTTTTGATTCACTTGAAGTATGGCTTCACGTATTCCATGAACCATCACCACCAACACGAACACATAATCCTTAATCTAATTCTTCTGGATGTCCAAGCTGCCCTGCATGTTATAAACAACCACATAATTTCATCTTGCGATGAACCAGCACTAGCAGCACTAGACGGGAATCATCCTTACTATTCTTCCTCTCCATATTGCCCTGCAGTTGATAAACAACAACATGGTGAATTAATCTAATAAGAACCTTGATTCGTGCATACCTGTAACACCCCAGTGTTAAGCTTGAATTTTACACCTGCATTTGCATGAGCATGAGCATCATCCAATCATTCATGAGCATATGCATATGAAAATGCAATTACTTGATACATGTTTTATTCCATGTAATTCTTAGTTTATGGATGTGTATGCTATATGTTCATGTGTGTTAACTCAATTGAGTGTTGTTTGATCACATAAACAACATAGACCAACTTAGGATCAAATTTGAGGTAAGGTTCATGTTCATCATCTAGATTAATTAAGCTTCTAAGTGTAGTTAGTGCTTGAAACACTCTTTTTCATGGTACTGTTGTGACTGAAACAAAAGTCTATGTTCCAGACCTTTTCTGCAGTTTGACCTTAACCTAAAGTTGTAACTTAGGTTGAGTAGAACAAATTTTGTTTAAGGAGCTAAGCCTAGTTCAGCCTCTAACCTGCTTGAACAATGGCTTCAAAACTGAATCAGAATCTGTTATGGAACTCAAAATTTTGGCTAAGTCAGGGAAACTGAACTTCTCAGTTTTAGTTCGGGAGCCATGGTTTGGAGCTCTGCATCTCCCAAACCAATCCGTTTTAGCCCCTGATCCTTTAAGCAATGTTGGCATTTCTTAACGTCATTACCAAGATAGATATACGACCCATCCTAGGTAACGACGCTAGAAATACTTATTGGTACTTATTAACATTGAGCTATCCAATATCCATGATTAGCTATTGCCTTCCCATGGGAAAATATAAATAACGATACCTGGAATACTCTAGGTGAAATGCTATAATGATAGATCTGTGCGCTTGCGGATTGAGCCTGAACTATCAGTGTATTTGTTAGCATTATTATCTATGAATGGTTGAAATGCTACATTCATAGTGATGATGTTAATAAGTACCAATAAGTATTTCTAGCGTCGTTACCTAGGATGGGTCGTATATCTATCTTGGTAATGACGTTAAGAAATGCCAACATTGCTTAAAGGATCAGGGGCTAAAACGGATTGGTTTGGGAGATGCAGAGCTCCAAACCATGGCTCCCGAACTAAAACTGAGAAGTTCAGTTTCCCTGACTTAGCCAAAATTTTGAGTTCCATAACAGATTCTGATTCAGTTTTGAAGCCATTGTTCAAGCAGGTTAGAGGCTGAACTAGGCTTAGCTCCTTAAACAAAATTTGTTCTACTCAACCTAAGTTACAACTTTAGGTTAAGGTCAAACTGCAGAAAAGGTCTGGAACATAGACTTTTGTTTCAGTCACAACAGTACCATGAAAAAGAGTGTTTCAAGCACTAACTACACTTAGAAGCTTAATTAATCTAGATGATGAACATGAACCTTACCTCAAATTTGATCCTAAGTTGGTCTATGTTGTTTATGTGATCAAACAACACTCAATTGAGTTAACACACATGAACATATAGCATACACATCCATAAACTAAGAATTACATGGAATAAAACATGTATCAAGTAATTGCATTTTCATATGCATATGCTCATGAATGATTGGATGATGCTCATGCTCATGCAAATGCAGGTGTAAAATTCAAGCTTAACACTGGGGTGTTACAGGTATGCACGAATCAAGGTTCTTATTAGATTAATTCACCATGTTGTTGTTTATCAACTGCAGGGCAATATGGAGAGGAAGAATAGTAAGGATGATTCCCGTCTAGTGCTGCTAGTGCTGGTTCATCGCAAGATGAAATTATGTGGTTGTTTATAACATGCAGGGCAGCTTGGACATCCAGAAGAATTAGATTAAGGATTATGTGTTCGTGTTGGTGGTGATGGTTCATGGAATACGTGAAGCCATACTTCAAGTGAATCAAAAACAATAATTTCTTTTGTTATTGCAAACATAGTTTCAGGCTCGATAGTTTGAGAGAATGGCTTTATTGTACTGTGCTTAGGTTTACTTTAACATTATGATGGTTGTATAATTATTCTGGTTCAGACATAATTTTCTAGTTATTAAAGGATTGACTTCATATATGTGTGTTGATGATTGAATATTTTTCTTTAATTCTGTTATATATGTTTGCAACAATAAATTGATATACAAATATAGAACAAAATAGGCATACATGACAAAAATCTCCTCATCGCAATAAACCAAAATGCATCAATTGTTGTTTGTTGCGATATAAACAATATTGCCATGTAGGTTGTGCGATCCCATAAGACTTAGTCACCACAACCAAAGTTTTGTTGCAATACCACTTAAGTGCAACAAAACAATTTACATGGCAACATAAGTTATTTCAATGAAACATTGTGCGTGGCAATTGCGAATATAGCCACCAAATGATTTGCGTTGCAGAAGATCTTATTGCAATGGAACATAGTACGTGTCAATTAGTTCTATTCCCACGACTCAATGACATTGCAATATTGGCTCGATCTTGCAACACAATGTTTGGTGGCAATATAGTTTATTGCCACAGCGTGTGTCATGGCAACAATTACTAATGCAACGATGCTATTGGTTGCAATATCTGCTATTGTGACGATATCATGTGTGGCATTTGCTTTTTATGCTCGTTGCAAAAGGCAAAGTATCGCAACACGTCAAATTTGAGTCACAATAACCTATTGCAACATATATAAATGCCATGACTCACAACAAAACCTACTTCGAAGCATTTGTTACGTATTGCAACCAAAACGCCCATATTGCAACCGTTCTTAGGTGTGGCTTTAGGGTAAAATCCTTGTAGTGACACCACGTTTACACTATATATTACTGCTCTAACGTTGGCACACTAAGTTCCCATAGCGAGATTAGAGCACTCTACTAAAGTAAAGTGATGTGCCAATGAATACAAGTTATATATCTACTATACCAGAATCAGATATCAAATAGCATAAAGAATATCAGATGTGTTACTTACAAGAAGAGCACATCCACCGAGGTACACCCTTGAAGAAGATTCCCAACAGACCCGGGCCTTTCTCCAAAAGACTTCCCTCACTCTCTCTCTATTTGCATACTATAGAAGCAGAGCTTCGCTAGTGTAACTAGAGTGTAGTTTACTCCAATGTGTCATGTCTTGAGAGTGAAGAGGTAGGGGGTATTTATAGTATTTCTAGGTGGACCCATGGATCCATGTGACATCCTTTCCTAGCTCTTGGATCAAACCAACCTTCAACCGACCTTTAATCAACGGTGGAGATCAAGTGGAGATGCATGGCGGCATGCTAGATGTCGGTGGGTGCAAATGATAGGTCGGTTGACCTGGGGTGGTTGGCCGACCCTCCTATGGCAGGTGGGGCCACCCCTCTGGTGTGGGACCTCTCCTCTACTTCCATGAGGGGTAAGTGTTGTCCATTTGAGCTTGTCACGTCGGTTTGGTCACATGTGAGCCCATCAATCCATGTGAAGTCAATGTGAGCCCTTGAGAGAAAACAAACATTGATCCAATGGTTGATATTGCTCTTGGGAATGCTTGGGAGGATCATGGTGGCTGGTGAGTGGGCAGTGGGCACATAGGGTGGTCGGCCGACCCCCTATGTGGGGCCCACAGCCACCCAAAGCTCTCTCATTTGTACCTACAAGCAAATAATGATATGTACATGAGGAACCAAGTTAATTGTACCAAAATCATTACTTCTTTACTTGTTAGCTCCCAGAAAAGGTGTTTTGTTGATGGTTTTGACTATGCAAAGGTATGGTGAAATTACCATCAACAACATGCGAGAATGTACTCCTGGAAACATTCCCATGCCTCGGGAATCGTTTCCTCTTATGTCTGTTGATGGTGCGGAGATACAGGTTCAGTTGCCGATGAAGAACCTTGGGAAGGATCGTTATGAGACCGAGTCTTTCTGAAGAGTGCTTCTGGGTTCTTGATGAATTTTATCGGCAAGGAGAAACTAGTCATGCACTAACCTATATTGAAACAAAGGAAAAAATAGACAAGTGTAAGCCTGTCAGAGCAGTGATGAATAATTATGGTTATAATCCAAAATAGCAATAAATCAAAACTTTATATCCAGTGCCTTCCTCCGCAATGACGCCAGAAAAAAATGCTTGTTGGCGACCTTAATATTTATAGTTAAATAGGAAACCGTGCAAATACTGTTGTACCATTTCACCGGGAGTATTCTAGACATCGTTATTTATATTTTTATCACAGGGAAGGATGGTATAAAGTGATGACTATTGACATACTTATGATCATAGCATAACTAAGCATTAAAGTCTAAACAGGGGTAAAAGAGGATAGTTGTGGTGGTATGACACACACATAGAGTCTACTCCCTACAAAGAATGGTTCTGTCGTGTAAAGAATAGCTATGGCAAGCAAGTTAGTCATACGTCATCTTGTCAATGGTTCTAAAGAATAAATGAATGAACATACACTGGATACATAGCTAGTGCCTTGATTCCATGCCCAATCAATGTATCGGGGATATCTTCCAACTGCTAAGCGCCTATGACATAACCGAACATGGGGGATTACAAAGAATGGACAGGGCTGTTACCTCCTGCCGCAGGATTAGACTAGTGTACACCCACGGATTATGCATATCTTTGATGGTGTACACTAGTCTAAGTGCCACACTTAGACTAGTGGACACTACTCATCCTCTCGGAAAGAACAAGAGCAAACCTGAAAGTTCACCAAACCAACACCATAGCATGGATCAAAACCCTAACTAGGCATTTGCATAAGTCAAACAGACAAACTTTGTAACCAACATACTGAAAGGACCAAAAATTTTGGTCAGGGCCCGAAAATTCTAATAGGGTAACGTGAAATTTCAAATGGACAAATATTATGCCTATATAATCGATTCTACTTGTTACCAAAGATTGATAGGCATGTAATGAGTTGATGTAGGGTCGAGATGGTGGACTAGAGGGGGTGAATAGTCCTTTCTAAAACTTAAACACGCCGGCTAACCGAAACAAAAATGGAATTAAACTAGTCGGTCTAGCCAAGACTACACCCCTCTATCTATGTTTACAAGCACCTTACAAAGATCCTAGTTAAGAAACTAAGGTGCTGAGCTAGTGGGAGCTCACCTAAATAATTGTAGTTGGCAAGGTCACACAAACCTATGCAACTAGTCAAGCAAGCACAAGCGAGCTCCTACACATACTAGTGAGCACAAGCACAAAGCACGCAACACTAGCACTACTCAACTAGCAAAGCTACACAAGCTAAACTAGAGAGCTACCACTACTTAGCTACACAAACTAAGCAAGGCAACTTAGCTACACATTCTAAGAGAGCAATTAGTCAACTACACAAGCCAACTAGCTACACAAGAGCAACAACACAAGCACAAGTATGAACAAGTGAAGTAAGCTTGTGTTAGGGAATTGCAAACCAACGGGAAGATGATGACACGGTGATTTTTATCCTAAGGTTCCATGGTTTGCCAACCATTTAATCCCCGTTGAGGCAAGCCCAAGGTTGTCGCCGATCCTCTTGCTTGTAGTGACCCACAAGTCACACTCTCCCACGTGGAGTGCTCACACAAGAGCTCTAGCCTTGATCCTGCCAGACCACTTGACGCTCTTCACACCTCGCTCTACTAGTGTTGCTCTTCGCATCTCCCGCGGGGTGAGCACGGTACCCCTCACAAAGCCTTCTCCAGAGCCATGCACAACTTCACGCGGCTTCACAACGGAGACCACAAGCCACCCAGCCATCTAGGAGGTGGCAACTTCCAAGAGTAACAAGCACACTGGCTAGCAACTTGATCACCTAGTGCCACTCAATGCAATCACTCAATGCAACGCACTAGCGATCACTCACTCATAATCGGATGGAATCACTACTTGCACAAGTGAGTTAGAGGGTTTCCAAGCACTCTCACACAAGGACACTAAGTCCCTAAGGTGCCAAGCCACCAACCAAGGCCGGCCACACTGCCTTTTATAGCCCCCAAGGGTCAACTAGCCATTGTCCAAAAGGTTGTCCAGGCGCGGGCGCACCGGGTTGGTCCGGTGCCCACCGGACCACCACACCCTACACGCCTAACGGCTAGTTTCCAATGGCTCTTCCAACTAGCCATTACTAGACCCCTGTCTAGTGCCCTTGTCTAGTGCACATCGGATAGGTCCAGTCAGTGTATCACCCAAAGCTCCCAGAAAATAGGCTCTCTAATCGAATGGGGCGGTGCCCTGGTCCGATGCCTCACCGGACATGTCTGGTGAGCACCCAGACCTTGCTACGCACTGTCAGAGAGCATCAGCCCTGTCCGGTGGGACCAAGTCTGATGTACAGGGGAAACAAATGTGCGCCAATGAAACTGCTCAGTCTCTTAGCCTGCAGCACCGGTTCGGTGGGCATGTCTGGTGCCCGCACAGGACACGTCCGGTGCTGCCCAGTCAGCACTCAAAGGTTTGTTTCAAACCCTTTATGAAATGTGCTAACTCCTTAGGTGTTCTACCAACTTGTGCATGTGAGTTAGCCTCACAAAACATTTTTTCAATGGATTTTTCTCTCTTTTCAACTGCCACTCGATCCTAGCAATGCATGCAAAGTTAGATCGCTCAAGTGGCACTAGAAAACAAGTTTGCCCCTCTTAATAGTACGGCCATCTATCCTAAATCTGGTTAAGCACTTCTCTACTCAACCTTAGACTAGTGAAATGAAATGCCCAACAAAAATACCTTTGCCTTGTCCATTCCATTTCATATCCATGTTGGTGATGCTAAACAAACATCCAACCTCCGTCTTCATCAAATGATGAACAATGATCATCCATAGGTGTAGCCAACAATTGCTACCTTTGATCATTGCCCATAGCATGAAGTTCCTCCATCATCCTTCATCAAACCACTTGATCATCAACACTTGGATTGATCTTTCTTGAATGATATGATCCACTTCATGTCATCACGTGGCCTTATTGGTTCATCGATTGCAACTTTGCTTGCTCTTCATCGTTGCCTTGGTCCATTGGCGCCAAGTCCTTGCTCAAGCTTCACCACCACGCAGTCCGTCGGTCCAAAGCCTTTTGACTTGCCCTTCACACTTGCAACTCGGTCCATCGTAGCCAAGCCGTGTCTCTTGATCTTCTCCACCTAGCCACATGATACCATGTCCTGTTTCATATACAATGAGCTCCTCCCTCAACACTAGTTGAGCTTTACAACAAATCCAAGCCACTTAACCACCATGGCTCAAGTTGCTCACACTAGTGTTGAGGGAGGAGCTCATTGTATATGAAACAGGACATGGTATCATGTGGCTAGGTGGAGAAGATCAAGAGACACGGCTTGGCTACGATGGACCGAGTTGCAAGTGTGAAGGGCAAGTCAAAAGGCTTTGGACCGACGGACTGCGTGGTGGTGAAGCTTGAGCAAGGACTTGGCGCCAATGGACCAAGGCAACGATGAAGAGCAAGCAAAGTTGCAATCGATGAACCAATAAGGCCACGTGATGACATGAAGTGGATCATATCATTCAAGAAAGATCAATCCAAGTGTTGATGATCAAGTGGTTTGATGAAGGATGATGGAGGAACTTCATGCTATGGGCAATGATCAAAGGTAGCAATTGTTGGCTACACCTATGGATGATCATTGTTCATCATTTGATGAAGACGGAGGTTGGATGTTTGTTTAGCATCACCAACATGGATATGAAATGGAATGGACAAGGCAAAGGTATTTTTGTTGGGCATTTCATTTCACTAGTCTAAGGTTGAGTAGAGAAGTGCTTAACCAGATTTAGGATAGATGGCCGTACTATTAAGAGGGGCAAACTTGTTTTCTAGTGCCACTTGAGCGATCTAACTTTGCATGCATTGCTAGGATCGAGTGGCAGTTGAAAAGAGAGAAAAATCCATTGAAAAAATGTTTTGTGAGGCTAACTCACATGCACAAGTTGGTAGAACACCTAAGGAGTTAGCACATTTCATAAAGGGTTTGAAACAAACCTTTGAGTGCTGACTGGGCAGCACCGGACGTGTCCTGTGCGGGCACCAGACATGCCCACCGAACCGGTGCTGCAGGCTAAGAGACTGAGCAGTTTCATTGGCGCACATTTGTTTCCCCTGTACATCAGACTTGGTCCCACCGGACAGGGCTGATGCTCTCTGACAGTGCGTAGCAAGGTCTGGGTGCTCACCAGACATGTCCGGTGAGGCATCGGACCAGGGCACCGCCCCATTCGATTAGAGAGCCTATTTTCTGGGAGCTTTGGGTGATACACTGACTGGACCTATCCGATGTGCACTAGACAAGGGCACTAGACAGGGGTCTAGTAATGGCTAGTTGGAAGAGCCATTGGAAACTAGCCGTTAGGCGTGTAGGGTGTGGTGGTCCGGTGGGCACCGGACCAACCCGGTGCGCCCGCGCCTGGACAACCTTTTGGACAATGGCTAGTTGACCCTTGGGGGCTATAAAAGGCAGTGTGGCCGGCCTTGGTTGGTGGCTTGGCACCTTAGGGACTTAGTGTCCTTGTGTGAGAGTGCTTGGAAACCCTCTAACTCACTTGTGCAAGTAGTGATTCCATCCGATTATGAGTGAGTGATCGCTAGTGCGTTGCATTGAGTGATTGCATTGAGTGGCACTAGGTGATCAAGTTGCTAGCCAGTGTGCTTGTTACTCTTGGAAGTTGCCACCTCCTAGATGGCTGGGTGGCTTGTGGTCTCCGTTGTGAAGCCGCGTGAAGTTGTGCATGGCTCTGGAGAAGGCTTTGTGAGGGGTACCGTGCTCACCCCGCGGGAGATGCGAAGAGCAACACTAGTAGAGCGAGGTGTGAAGAGCGTCAAGTGGTCTGGCAGGATCAAGGCTAGAGCTCTTGTGTGAGCACTCCACGTGGGAGAGTGTGACTTGTGGGTCACTACAAGCAAGAGGATCGGCGACAACCTTGGGCTTGCCTCAACGGGGATTAAATGGTTGGCAAACCATGGAACCTTAGGATAAAAATCACCGTGTCATCATCTTCCCGTTGGTTTGCAATTCCCTAACACAAGCTTACTTCACTTGTTCATACTTGTGCTTGTGTTGTTGCTCTTGTGTAGCTAGTTGGCTTGTGTAGTTGACTAATTGCTCTCTTAGAATGTGTAGCTAAGTTGCCTTGCTTAGTTTGTGTAGCTAAGTAGTGGTAGCTCTCTAGTTTAGCTTGTGTAGCTTTGCTAGTTGAGTAGTGCTAGTGTTGCGTGCTTTGTGCTTGTGCTCACTAGTATGTGTAGGAGCTCGCTTGTGCTTGCTTGACTAGTTGCATAGGTTTGTGTGACCTTGCCAACTACAATTATTTAGGTGAGCTCCCACTAGCTCAGCACCTTAGTTTCTTAACTAGGATCTTTGTAAGGTGCTTGTAAACATAGATAGAGGGGTGTAGTCTTGGCTAGACCGACTAGTTTAATTCCATTTTTGTTTCGGTTAGCCGGCGTGTTTAAGTTTTAGAAAGGACTATTCACCCCCTCTAGTCCACCATCTCGACCCTACATCAACTCATTACATGCCTATCAATCTTTGGTAACAAGTAGAATCGATTATATAGGCATAATATTTGTCCATTTGAAATTTCACGTTACCCTATTAGAATTTTCGGGCCCTGACCAAAATTTTTGGTCCTTTCAGTATGTTGGTTACAAAGTTTGTCTGTTTGACTTATGCAAATGCCTAGTTAGGGTTTTGATCCATGCTATGGTGTTGGTTTGGTGAACTTTCAGGTTTGCTCTTGTTCTTTCCGAGAGGATGAGTAGTGTCCACTAGTCTAAGTGTGGCACTTAGACTAGTGTACACCATCAAAGATATGCATAATCCGTGGGTGTACACTAGTCTAATCCTGCGGCAGGAGGTAACAGCCCTGTCCATTCTTTGTAATCCCCCATGTTCGGTTATGTCATAGGCGCTTAGCAGTTGGAAGATATCCCCGATACATTGATTGGGCATGGAATCAAGGCACTAGCTATGTATCCAGTGTATGTTCATTCATTTATTCTTTAGAACCATTGACAAGATGACGTATGACTAACTTGCTTGCCATAGCTATTCTTTACACGACAGAACCATTCTTTGTAGGGAGTAGACTCTATGTGTGTGTCATACCACCACAACTATCCTCTTTTACCCCTGTTTAGACTTTAATGCTTAGTTATGCTATGATCATAAGTATGTCAATAGTCATCACTTTATACCATCCTTCCCTGTGATAAAAATATAAATAACGATGTCTAGAATACTCCCGGTGAAATGGTACAACAGTATTTGCACGGTTTCCTATTTAACTATAAATATTAAGGTCGCCAACAAGCATTTTTTTCTGGCGTCATTGCGGAGGAAGGCACTGGATATAAAGTTTTGATTTATTGCTATTTTGGATTATAACCATAATTATTCATCACTGCTCTGACAGGCTTACACTTGTCTATTTTTTCCTTTGTTTCAATATAGGTTAGTGCATGACTAGTTTCTCCTTGCCGATAAAATTCATCAAGAACCCAGAAGCACTCTTCAGAAAGACTCGGTCTCATAACGATCCTTCCCAAGGTTCTTCATCGGCAACTGAACCTGTATCTCCGCACCATCAACAGACATAAGAGGAAACGATTCCCGAGGCATGGGAATGTTTCCAGGAGTACATTCTCGCATGTTGTTGATGGTAATTTCACCATACCTTTGCATAGTCAAAACCATCAACAAAACACCTTTTCTGGGAGCTAACAAGTAAAGAAGTAATGATTTTGGTACAATTAACTTGGTTCCTCATGTACATATCATTATTTGCTTGTAGGTACAAATGAGAGAGCTTTGGGTGGCTGTGGGCCCCACATAGGGGGTCGGCCCGACCACCCTATGTGCCCACTGCCCACTCACCAGCCACCATGATCCTCCCAAGCATTCCCAAGAGCAATATCAACCATTGGATCAATGTTTGTTTTCTCTCAAGGGCTCACATTGACTTCACATGGATTGATGGGCTCACATGTGACCAAACCGACGTGACAAGCTCAAATGGACAACACTTACCCCTCATGGAAGTAGAGGAGAGGTCCCACACCAGAGGGGTGGCCCCACCTGCCATAGGAGGGTCGGCCAACCACCCCAGGTCAACCGACCTATCATTTGCACCCACCGACATCTAGCATGCCGCCATGCATCTCCACTTGATCTCCACCGTTGATTAAAGGTCGGTTGAAGGTTGGTTTGATCCAAGAGCTAGGAAAGGATGTCACATGGATCCATGGGTCCACCTAGAAATACTATAAATACCCCCTACCTCTTCACTCTCAAGACATGACACATTGGAGTAAACTACACTCTAGTTACACTAGCGAAGCTCTGCTTCTATAGTATGCAAATAGAGAGAGAGTGAGGGAAGTCTTTTGGAGAAAGGCCCGGGTCTGTTGGGAATCTTCTTCAAGGGTGTACCTCGGTGGATGTGCTCTTCTTGTAAGTAACACATCTGATATTCTTTATGCTATTTGATATCTGATTCTGGTATAGTAGATATATAACTTGTATTCATTGGCACATCACTTTACTTTAGTAGAGTGCTCTAATCTCGCTATGGGAACTTAGTGTGCCAACGTTAGAGCAGTAATATATAGTGTAAACGTGGTGTCACTACAAGGATTTTACCCTAAAGCCACACCTAAGAACGGTTGCAATATGGGCGTTTTGGTTGCAATACGTAACAAATGCTTCGAAGTAGGTTTTGTTGTGAGTCATGGCATTTATATATGTTGCAATAGGTTATTGTGACTCAAATTTGACGTGTTGCGATACTTTGCCTTTTGCAACGAGCATAAAAAGCAAATGCCACACATGATATCGTCACAATAGCAGATATTGCAACCAATAGCATCGTTGCATTAGTAATTGTTGCCATGACACACGCTGT
>JAHUYU010002824.1:0-12876 GCA_030439765.1 Tripidium arundinaceum | reverse complement strand
TGTTGCACCAACAACCGCACAAAAAGAAATCGAGCCATATGGGGGATGGGATCGATGTTACTATGATTAGGAGATTCATATCCCTCTTGGAGTTTGTGTGGCGGCGGCGGCTCCTGCTGCAGGTGCAGCCTGCATGCCATTGGCGGCCACCTGCCACGTCCGGCAAGAATGACTTGCCACTGGCAGTAAAAAAAAAAAACAAGCTCTGCCTCTCTCTCTCTCTCGTACTCATACTACCAGCTTAGCTAGCTGCTTCTGCTGGATCATCGCTTGTAGTACTGCTACGTACCGGCTCTACCCACCTACCGGCGCGGCCGCAACTACCTTATGGAGCTAGCTAGCGCCGCCTCCGTGGCCGGCCGCGAGCGTCGTCGTCGTCGGCCGGAGCTTATTGGCTATGGCGTCAGCAAACCCATGCACCCATGCATGCAAGCTAGAGAGGAAGCAGGAAGTGAGGGGATGGAGTTCGTGTGTGTGGAGAGTGGAGACAGTGGACGTGCCTCGTCGAGCATGGAGATGAGCTTGGCCTTCTTGCGCTGGTGCTCGAACCGGTCGGCGGGGGACAGTTGAGGGGGCTCCTTGGACACGGACGACGGGGACTGCGCGGCGCCGGAGCTGGAGGCGCCGCCCTTATTGCTGGCGTTAGGGTTGGACGCCGAGGCGCCACGCCCGCCCCGCGCGCCGCCCTTGATCTGCCCGCGCCCGACGCTGCAGAACTCCTCGAGGAGCTCCTGCGCCGCGCGGGTGTACTTGGAGTTGCGCAGCACGCCCGCGACGCCGGCCGGGCCGTAGCCGACGTGCAGCTGCTGCCCCAGCGCGCCGACCTGGCCGTGCAATGCCATCGGCAGCTGCTGCTGCTGCACCGACGGGCCCTGCTGCTGCTGCTGCTGCCGGTTGAAGTAGAGCACGCCGTCCCGGACCCTCAGCTCCTCGGCCTGCTTCACCATCTCCAGCTGCTGCAGCGACGGCGACAGCGAGAGGGACAGCCCCTGGCCTTCCACGACGCCGGTCCCGGCGCCGCCGAATGGGGCCCCGGCGGCGGCGCCGAACGCCTGGAACGCCTCGTGGTGCTGCACGTCCGACGGCGGCGGCGACGTCGGCGACGATCTAGACTGCTGCTGCTGCTGCTGCGGGTTCATCAGGAAGAGCTGCATCGCGGCGGCCGGGTCGGTGGCCAGGCCAGCCATGCTGCCTGCTTGCTGTTTCGGGGACGACGTTTCACCTAACGAGCCCATGCTGGCCCCACCGAGGCCCAAGCCAGCACGACCCGCCGCGCCGGCCCCGAACCAACCGCCGTCGCCGCCGGACAAGCCGGCCACCCCTCCGGGCCCCTGCTGCTGCCGTAGCCCGAAGCGGTAGTTGGCGCTCATCTGGCTGGCCAGCAGCTCGGTGGCGGAGGGCCCCGACGGCGGCGCGGGGAAGTTGAACATCTCGGAGAGCATGTTGGAGGCCCCGGCGGCCGCCGCCGCGTGCTCGTACATGGACCCGGGCCCGCCATGCTCGTCGCCGTCGATTGGGAGCAGGCCGTGCCCGGCGGCAGCGGCGGCGGCGGCCGGGTCGAACCCCTGCACCCTCAGCTTGTCGCGGCGGCTCTGCTGCGCCACGTGGTGCTGCTGCTGCTCGTGCTGCTGATGGTCCTGGTGGTGGCTGGAGTCCGGGCGGTCGAAGCCATCGGAGGAGTAGCCGTAGACGCCGCTGCTGCCCTGGTGGAATCCCTGGGAGTGGGACATAGAAGTCGTGGTAGCCGCCCTGGCGGCGGCGGCGGAGGCGGAGATCGCTGCGCTGCTCTTGGTGGGTTGGCTCACGTACGTGGTGGTCTGGTACGGTGGCGCCGCTATGCTCATGCCGGCGGCGCCACTGTCATCATCGTCGGCGGGATCCCGGCCGCGACCTCCTTTCCTGCACAGCTCATGAGCAGCAGCAACCGCAGCGCCATCGTAAGCACCGGCCAGGGAAACCGAGTATATATATAAAATAGAATCCAAAGAAAAGAAGACGATGATGATGAACCGAATTGCACTCTCCCAAAGCAAACAAACCGAAATAAAGAAAAAAAGAAAAACAAATTAATCCTCCTTTAATTTTAATTTCTCCAAACTAAATTTGCATGTATATGAACAAACAAACAACCGATCGATCGACCGGGCAAACAACGAGCTGAAGAACGAAGCAGGCTAGCTAGTGAGAAGGGAGCAACGGCGGTGTGTCCTCGCTCCCGGCGCCGCGCGCGTTGGCTGCTGCTGCTTACCTTAACCTAAGAGGAACTAGCACATCGTTATCTGGGTGCGGGAGTGAAAGGCCTGCCGCGCTCCGAGACCAGCTGCTCCTCTCCATCTCTGTCTCTCTCTCCTTGTCTCCCGAAATCTCTTTATCTCTCTCAATCCCTCTCCCTCCCTCTCTCTCTCTCCCTCCTCCTGTGCTATCTGTGTGTGACTAACTCTATATTTTTTTCCTCCCCTCTTTGTCCGGTCGGGCGGGCGGCGGCCGAGCACGCACCGCCTTGTGCAATCGCCTTCCGATTCCGAAAGGGGACGGCGAAGAGCTAGCGCGACGACGCAAAGGGGAGGGCGGGCAAGCAGGCAGCAGCTAGTAGTAGTAGCAGCAGCAGCGCGCAGCAGGGCGGGTAGCCGGTTGGTATATAAAAAAAACCGAGCTCCTTTTCCTCTCCTTCCGGTTCCGCTGCTGATCCCTCCTGCCGCCGCGGCTGCTGCTGCTGCTGCTGCTGCAGATATTGGAATTGGACGGGGGCGAGCGAGCTGAATCCCAGAGCCAGAGGGAGGAAGACGTCGCTGTCCCGGCCCTCGCGCGTCTAGGCTGGCCCGTCCGAGTGCTGGTCAATTTCGAAATGAAAAAGAAAAGATGGAAAGATGCAGAGAGGGACGCCTCCTCATCGCTTTCTTTTCCCATCAGACCCCCTGCCCCCTTTACTTGCTTTCCATCAATTTTTTTTCTCTGCCTCCTGTTGGATAATACTCGACATGATCGACATCAGCTTTCATTCCATCGTCTACTCGTATCTAGTAGTAGTAGCGATCGAGCTAGTTGGCTGCTGGTGTACGTACATGTAGGAGCTCGACTCGAACTGCAGCACAGTGCAATAGCTAGCATGCATGGTGAGAAATTCTACTACTAGCTAGCTAGCAAATATCCATATATAGCTAGCTGCAGGCCGAAAAATTAAACAACCAATGTTCGGCTGGTACACAAGCCGGCTAATTTCGGCTGATTCAATAGTATTCTGTGAGAGAGAATAAGTCATAATAAACCAAAACAAATCGAAAATAAGACAAGCGAACAGGGCTTAGTTTAATTTCTTCCTAAAAATCAACTGTAAAGTCATCCGAGGGTAGAAAAATAAAAGAGACACGAAAAGGAGAGGGGGGGACAAATGAAAACAAGCGTACGACATCACCAGCACCAACAATAATAACTTAACCACAACACAACAACGACGCTGATTATTAAACGCGGTACAAGCAAGGGCATAAAAGAAAAAGAGGATCCCAAAGGAGGAATAGAGAGGGAGAGCTAGGAAGGGAGGGCCGGGACAGCGACGTCTTCCTCCCTCTGGCTCTGGGATTCAGCTCGCTCGCCCCCGTCCAATTCCAATATCTGCAGCAGCAGCAGCAGCAGCAGCCGCGGCGGCAGGAGGGATCAGCAGCGGAACCGGAAGGAGAGGAAAAGGAGCTCGGTTTTTTTTTATATACCAACCGGCTACCCGCCCTGCTGCGCGCTGCTGCTGCTACTACTACTAGCTGCTGCCTGCTTGCCCGCCCTCCCCTTTGCGTCGTCGCGCTAGCTCTTCGCCGTCCCCTTTCGGAATCGGAAGGCGATTGCACAAGGCGGTGCGTGCTCGGCCGCCGCCCGCCCGACCGGACAAAGAGGGGAGGAAAAAAATATAGAGTTAGTCACACACAGATAGCACAGGAGGAGGGAGAGAGAGAGAGGGAGGGAGACGGGATTGAGAGAGATAAAGAGATTTCGGGAGACAAGGAGAGAGAGACAGAGATGGAGAGGAGCAGCTGGTCTCGGAGCGCGGCAGGCCTTTCACTCCCGCACCCAGATAACGATGTGCTAGTTCCTCTTAGGTTAAGGTAAGCAGCAGCAGCCAACGCGCGCGGCGCCGGGAGCGAGGACACACCGCCGTTGCTCCCTTCTCACTAGCTAGCCTGCTTCGTTCTTCAGCTCGTTGTTTGCCCGGTCGATCGATCGGTTGTTTGTTTGTTCATATACATGCAAATTTAGTTTTGGAGAAATTAAAATTAAAGGAGGATTAATTTGTTTTTCTTTTTTTCTTTATTTCGGTTTGTTTGCTTTGGGAGAGTGCAATTCGGTTCATCATCATCGTCTTCTTTTCTTTGGATTCTATTTTATATATATACTCGGTTTCCCTGGCCGGTGCTTACGATGGCGCTGCGGTTGCTGCTGCTCATGAGCTGTGCAGGAAAGGAGGTCGCGGCCGGGATCCCGCCGACGATGATGACAGTGGCGCCGCCGGCATGAGCATAGCGGCGCCACCGTACCAGACCACCACGTACGTGAGCCAACCCACCAAGAGCAGCGCAGCGATCTCCGCCTCCGCCGCCGCCGCCAGGGCGGCTACCACGACTTCTATGTCCCACTCCCAGGGATTCCACCAGGGCAGCAGCGGCGTCTACGGCTACTCCTCCGATGGCTTCGACCGCCCGGACTCCAGCCACCACCAGGACCATCAGCAGCACGAGCAGCAGCAGCACCACGTGGCGCAGCAGAGCCGCCGCGACAAGCTGAGGGTGCAGGGGTTCGACCCGGCCGCCGCCGCCGCTGCCGCCGGGCACGGCCTGCTCCCAATCGACGGCGACGAGCATGGCGGGCCCGGGTCCATGTACGAGCACGCGGCGGCGGCCGCCGGGGCCTCCAACATGCTCTCCGAGATGTTCAACTTCCCCGCGCCGCCGTCGGGGCCCTCCGCCACCGAGCTGCTGGCCAGCCAGATGAGCGCCAACTACCGCTTCGGGCTACGGCAGCAGCAGGGGCCCGGAGGGGTGGCCGGCTTGTCCGGCGGCGACGGCGGTTGGTTCGGGGCCGGCGCGGCGGGTCGTGCTGGCTTGGGCCTCGGTGGGGCCAGCATGGGCTCGTTAGGTGAAACGTCGTCCCCGAAACAGCAAGCAGGCAGCATGGCTGGCCTGGCCACCGACCCGGCCGCCGCGATGCAGCTCTTCCTGATGAACCCGCAGCAGCAGCAGCAGCAGTCTAGATCGTCGCCGACGTCGCCGCCGCCGTCGGACGTGCAGCACCACGAGGCGTTCCAGGCGTTCGGCGCCGCCGCCGGGGCCCCATTCGGCGGCGCCGGGACCGGCGTCGTGGAAGGCCAGGGGCTGTCCCTCTCGCTGTCGCCGTCGCTGCAGCAGCTGGAGATGGTGAAGCAGGCCGAGGAGCTGAGGGTCCGGGACGGCGTGCTCTACTTCAACCGGCAGCAGCAGCAGCAGCAGGGCCCGTCGGTGCAGCAGCAGCAGCTGCCGATGGCATTGCACGGCCAGGTCGGCGCGCTGGGGCAGCAGCTGCACGTCGGCTACGGCCCGGCCGGCGTCGCGGGCGTGCTGCGCAACTCCAAGTACACCCGCGCGGCGCAGGAGCTCCTCGAGGAGTTCTGCAGCGTCGGGCGCGGGCAGATCAAGGGCGGCGCGCGGGGCGGGCGTGGCGCCTCGGCGTCCAACCCTAACGCCAGCAATAAGGGCGGCGCCTCCAGCTCCGGCGCCGCGCAGTCCCCGTCGTCCGTGTCCAAGGAGCCCCCTCAACTGTCCCCCGCCGACCGGTTCGAGCACCAGCGCAAGAAGGCCAAGCTCATCTCCATGCTCGACGAGGCACGTCCACTGTCTCCACTCTCCACACACACGAACTCCATCCCCTCACTTCCTGCTTCCTCTCTAGCTTGCATGCATGGGTGCATGGGTTTGCTGACGCCATAGCCAATAAGCTCCGGCCGACGACGACGACGCTCGCGGCCGGCCACGGAGGCGGCGCTAGCTAGCTCCATAAGGTAGTTGCGGCCGCGCCGGTAGGTGGGTAGAGCCGGTACGTAGCAGTACTACAAGCGATGATCCAGCAGAAGCAGCTAGCTAAGCTGGTAGTATGAGTACGAGAGAGAGAGAGAGGCAGAGCTTGTTTTTTTTTTTTACTGCCAGTGGCAAGTCATTCTTGCCGGACGTGGCAGGTGGCCGCCAATGGCATGCAGGCTGCACCTGCAGCAGGAGCCGCCGCCGCCACACAAACTCCAAGAGGGATATGAATCTCCTAATCATAGTAACATCGATCCCATCCCCCATATGGCTCGATTTCTTTTTGTGCGGTTGTTGGTGCGGCTGCTGCTGCGCTGTTGCCGCTGCATTCATCGCCTCCATTTCTTTATGCGCCAATCCGCCTGCCTCTTCTTCTCTCTCCATATCCCCACAAAGGGGAAAGAAGTACGGCCCCTCTCACTCTATCCTTTCTCCCTCCCCATTGCTGTCATCACATCTCAATTAACATAGGAGTTTATGTTACTAGCTGGTAGTAATTGTTTATGCGCGGCGGCGTCACTACCCGATTTTGATTTTGTAAGCATATAATACTTTGATGACTCAAAGCTTAATTTGGTTCGACTAGAAGGTATATAAAAATCTATATACGCGTATATACATACACCGGTGGTTGGTGCAAGCTGTTGCAATCATGCATCTTGCAAGATCGATGCTAGCATCAGCTTCGAGCTAGCTGATGAACAGCTAAGCTTCGCCTAATAAGCTGCTAGCTAGCTATAGCTTACGGTCTTCTTGGTCGGCGCTGCTACAATTGGCACTGCAGGGAGCAAGTACGAGAGCTAGCTGCTGCTACATGTCACAACGAACTCCTTGATAAGTAGCTGCTGCTAGTACATGATTGGCGAGCGAGGGAGCGAGCTCGCTCAGTGATCACCCGCTTGGGCACATGCAGGCAGGTCACACTGGTATAGATGCGTATGGTGGCTGGCTCAGCTAGCCCGGCCGGCTGTTGCCAAATACCGGTGGGCCTCGGCTGCTTTTGTTCCTTCTCCCCATTTCTCATAATTGTGCCAGCGACACATGCAACGCCATGCCCATGCCTTAACTGCTGCACCACCCGATAGAGTTTTGTTTCTTGTGTTCGATCGATCAGCATTGCTTTCGACGATCGTACTAGCTAGCTACTTAGCTTGTAAGTAGGATTTTTTTTCCTTTCATCACCATATATTCCACGTTTCGATTACTTTGTGTAATTTACTAGGGATGATGATGAATCGTAAATACTAAATTATCTGATGGATGCATGATTGCAACAGCTTGCACCAACCACCGGTGTATGTATATACGCGTATATAGATTTTTATATACCTTCTAGTCGAACCAAATTAAGCTTTGAGTCATCAAAGTATTATATGCTTACAAAATCAAAATCGGGTAGTGACGCCGCCGCGCATAAACAATTACTACCAGCTAGTAACATAAACTCCTATGTTAATTGAGATGTGATGACAGCAATGGGGAGGGAGAAAGGATAGAGTGAGAGGGGCCGTACTTCTTTCCCCTTTGTGGGGATATGGAGAGAGAAGAAGAGGCAGGCGGATTGGCGCATAAAGAAATGGAGGCGATGAATGCAGCGGCAACAGCGCAGCAGCAGCCGCACCAACAACCGCACAAAAAGAAATCGAGCCATATGGGGGATGGGATCGATGTTACTATGATTAGGAGATTCATATCCCTCTTGGAGTTTGTGTGGCGGCGGCGGCTCCTGCTGCAGGTGCAGCCTGCATGCCATTGGCGGCCACCTGCCACGTCCGGCAAGAATGACTTGCCACTGGCAGTAAAAAAAAAAAACAAGCTCTGCCTCTCTCTCTCTCTCGTACTCATACTACCAGCTTAGCTAGCTGCTTCTGCTGGATCATCGCTTGTAGTACTGCTACGTACCGGCTCTACCCACCTACCGGCGCGGCCGCAACTACCTTATGGAGCTAGCTAGCGCCGCCTCCGTGGCCGGCCGCGAGCGTCGTCGTCGTCGGCCGGAGCTTATTGGCTATGGCGTCAGCAAACCCATGCACCCATGCATGCAAGCTAGAGAGGAAGCAGGAAGTGAGGGGATGGAGTTCGTGTGTGTGGAGAGTGGAGACAGTGGACGTGCCTCGTCGAGCATGGAGATGAGCTTGGCCTTCTTGCGCTGGTGCTCGAACCGGTCGGCGGGGGACAGTTGAGGGGGCTCCTTGGACACGGACGACGGGGACTGCGCGGCGCCGGAGCTGGAGGCGCCGCCCTTATTGCTGGCGTTAGGGTTGGACGCCGAGGCGCCACGCCCGCCCCGCGCGCCGCCCTTGATCTGCCCGCGCCCGACGCTGCAGAACTCCTCGAGGAGCTCCTGCGCCGCGCGGGTGTACTTGGAGTTGCGCAGCACGCCCGCGACGCCGGCCGGGCCGTAGCCGACGTGCAGCTGCTGCCCCAGCGCGCCGACCTGGCCGTGCAATGCCATCGGCAGCTGCTGCTGCTGCACCGACGGGCCCTGCTGCTGCTGCTGCTGCCGGTTGAAGTAGAGCACGCCGTCCCGGACCCTCAGCTCCTCGGCCTGCTTCACCATCTCCAGCTGCTGCAGCGACGGCGACAGCGAGAGGGACAGCCCCTGGCCTTCCACGACGCCGGTCCCGGCGCCGCCGAATGGGGCCCCGGCGGCGGCGCCGAACGCCTGGAACGCCTCGTGGTGCTGCACGTCCGACGGCGGCGGCGACGTCGGCGACGATCTAGACTGCTGCTGCTGCTGCTGCGGGTTCATCAGGAAGAGCTGCATCGCGGCGGCCGGGTCGGTGGCCAGGCCAGCCATGCTGCCTGCTTGCTGTTTCGGGGACGACGTTTCACCTAACGAGCCCATGCTGGCCCCACCGAGGCCCAAGCCAGCACGACCCGCCGCGCCGGCCCCGAACCAACCGCCGTCGCCGCCGGACAAGCCGGCCACCCCTCCGGGCCCCTGCTGCTGCCGTAGCCCGAAGCGGTAGTTGGCGCTCATCTGGCTGGCCAGCAGCTCGGTGGCGGAGGGCCCCGACGGCGGCGCGGGGAAGTTGAACATCTCGGAGAGCATGTTGGAGGCCCCGGCGGCCGCCGCCGCGTGCTCGTACATGGACCCGGGCCCGCCATGCTCGTCGCCGTCGATTGGGAGCAGGCCGTGCCCGGCGGCAGCGGCGGCGGCGGCCGGGTCGAACCCCTGCACCCTCAGCTTGTCGCGGCGGCTCTGCTGCGCCACGTGGTGCTGCTGCTGCTCGTGCTGCTGATGGTCCTGGTGGTGGCTGGAGTCCGGGCGGTCGAAGCCATCGGAGGAGTAGCCGTAGACGCCGCTGCTGCCCTGGTGGAATCCCTGGGAGTGGGACATAGAAGTCGTGGTAGCCGCCCTGGCGGCGGCGGCGGAGGCGGAGATCGCTGCGCTGCTCTTGGTGGGTTGGCTCACGTACGTGGTGGTCTGGTACGGTGGCGCCGCTATGCTCATGCCGGCGGCGCCACTGTCATCATCGTCGGCGGGATCCCGGCCGCGACCTCCTTTCCTGCACAGCTCATGAGCAGCAGCAACCGCAGCGCCATCGTAAGCACCGGCCAGGGAAACCGAGTATATATATAAAATAGAATCCAAAGAAAAGAAGACGATGATGATGAACCGAATTGCACTCTCCCAAAGCAAACAAACCGAAATAAAGAAAAAAAGAAAAACAAATTAATCCTCCTTTAATTTTAATTTCTCCAAACTAAATTTGCATGTATATGAACAAACAAACAACCGATCGATCGACCGGGCAAACAACGAGCTGAAGAACGAAGCAGGCTAGCTAGTGAGAAGGGAGCAACGGCGGTGTGTCCTCGCTCCCGGCGCCGCGCGCGTTGGCTGCTGCTGCTTACCTTAACCTAAGAGGAACTAGCACATCGTTATCTGGGTGCGGGAGTGAAAGGCCTGCCGCGCTCCGAGACCAGCTGCTCCTCTCCATCTCTGTCTCTCTCTCCTTGTCTCCCGAAATCTCTTTATCTCTCTCAATCCCTCTCCCTCCCTCTCTCTCTCTCCCTCCTCCTGTGCTATCTGTGTGTGACTAACTCTATATTTTTTTCCTCCCCTCTTTGTCCGGTCGGGCGGGCGGCGGCCGAGCACGCACCGCCTTGTGCAATCGCCTTCCGATTCCGAAAGGGGGCGGCGAAGAGCTAGCGCGACGACGCAAAGGGGAGGGCGGGCAAGCAGGCAGCAGCTAGTAGTAGTAGCAGCAGCAGCGCGCAGCAGGGCGGGTAGCCGGTTGGTATATAAAAAAAACCGAGCTCCTTTTCCTCTCCTTCCGGTTCCGCTGCTGATCCCTCCTGCCGCCGCGGCTGCTGCTGCTGCTGCTGCTGCAGATATTGGAATTGGACGGGGGCGAGCGAGCTGAATCCCAGAGCCAGAGGGAGGAAGACGTCGCTGTCCCGGCCCTCCCTTCCTAGCTCTCCCTCTCTATTCCTCCTTTGGGATCCTCTTTTTCTTTTATGCCCTTGCTCGAACCGGTCGGCGGGGGACAGTTGAGGGGGCTCCTTGGACACGGACGACGGGGACTGCGCGGCGCCGGAGCTGGAGGCGCCGCCCTTATTGCTGGCGTTAGGGTTGGACGCCGAGGCGCCACGCCCGCCCCGCGCGCCGCCCTTGATCTGCCCGCGCCCGACGCTGCAGAACTCCTCGAGGAGCTCCTGCGCCGCGCGGGTGTACTTGGAGTTGCGCAGCACGCCCGCGACGCCGGCCGGGCCGTAGCCGACGTGCAGCTGCTGCCCCAGCGCGCCGACCTGGCCGTGCAATGCCATCGGCAGCTGCTGCTGCTGCACCGACGGGCCTGCTGCTGCTGCTGCTGCCGGTTGAAGTAGAGCACGCCGTCCCGGACCCTCAGCTCCTCGGCCTGCTTCACCATCTCCAGCTGCTGCAGCGACGGCGACAGCGAGAGGGACAGCCCCTGGCCTTCCACGACGCCGGTCCCGGCGCCGCCGAATGGGGCCCCGGCGGCGGCGCCGAACGCCTGGAACGCCTCGTGGTGCTGCACGTCCGACGGCGGCGGCGACGTCGGCGACGATCTAGACTGCTGCTGCTGCTGCTGCGGGTTCATCAGGAAGAGCTGCATCGCGGCGGCCGGGTCGGTGGCCAGGCCAGCCATGCTGCCTGCTTGCTGTTTCGGGGACGACGTTTCACCTAACGAGCCCATGCTGGCCCCACCGAGGCCCAAGCCAGCACGACCCGCCGCGCCGGCCCCGAACCAACCGCCGTCGCCGCCGGACAAGCCGGCCACCCCTCCGGGCCCCTGCTGCTGCCGTAGCCCGAAGCGGTAGTTGGCGCTCATCTGGCTGGCCAGCAGCTCGGTGGCGGAGGGCCCCGACGGCGGCGCGGGGAAGTTGAACATCTCGGAGAGCATGTTGGAGGCCCCGGCGGCCGCCGCCGCGTGCTCGTACATGGACCCGGGCCCGCCATGCTCGTCGCCGTCGATTGGGAGCAGGCCGTGCCCGGCGGCAGCGGCGGCGGCGGCCGGGTCGAACCCCTGCACCCTCAGCTTGTCGCGGCGGCTCTGCTGCGCCACGTGGTGCTGCTGCTGCTCGTGCTGCTGATGGTCCTGGTGGTGGCTGGAGTCCGGGCGGTCGAAGCCATCGGAGGAGTAGCCGTAGACGCCGCTGCTGCCCTGGTGGAATCCCTGGGAGTGGGACATAGAAGTCGTGGTAGCCGCCCTGGCGGCGGCGGCGGAGGCGGAGATCGCTGCGCTGCTCTTGGTGGGTTGGCTCACGTACGTGGTGGTCTGGTACGGTGGCGCCGCTATGCTCATGCCGGCGGCGCCACTGTCATCATCGTCGGCGGGATCCCGGCCGCGACCTCCTTTCCTGCACAGCTCATGAGCAGCAGCAACCGCAGCGCCATCGTAAGCACCGGCCAGGGAAACCGAGTATATATATAAAATAGAATCCAAAGAAAAGAAGACGATGATGATGAACCGAATTGCACTCTCCCAAAGCAAACAAACCGAAATAAAGAAAAAAAGAAAAACAAATTAATCCTCCTTTAATTTTAATTTCTCCAAACTAAATTTGCATGTATATGAACAAACAAACAACCGATCGATCGACCGGGCAAACAACGAGCTGAAGAACGAAGCAGGCTAGCTAGTGAGAAGGGAGCAACGGCGGTGTGTCCTCGCTCCCGCGCGCGCGCGGTTGGCTGCTGCTGCTTACCTTAACCTAAGAGGAACTAGCACATCGTTATCTGGGTGCGGGAGTGAAAGGCCTGCCGCGCTCCGAGACCAGCTGCTCCTCTCCATCTCTGTCTCTCTCTCCTCATCGCTTTCTTTTCCCATCAGACCCCCTGCCCCCTTTACTTGCTTTCCATCAATTTTTTTTCTCTGCCTCCTGTTGGATAATACTCGACATGATCGACATCAGCTTTCATTCCATCGTCTACTCGTATCTAGTAGTAGTAGCGATCGAGCTAGTTGGCTGCTGGTGTACGTACATGTAGGAGCTCGACTCGAACTGCAGCACAGTGCAATAGCTAGCATGCATGGTGAGAAATTCTACTACTAGCTAGCTAGCAAATATCCATATATAGCTAGCTGCAGGCCGAAAAATTAAACAACCAATGTTCGGCTGGTACACAAGCCGGCTAATTTCGGCTGATTCAATAGTATTCTGTGAGAGAGAATAAGTCATAATAAACCAAAACAAATCGAAAATAAGACAAGCGAACAGGGCTTAGTTTAATTTCTTCCTAAAAATCAACTGTAAAGTCATCCGAGGGTAGAAAAATAAAAGAGACACGAAAAGGAGAGGGGGGACAAATGAAAACAAGCGTACGACATCACCAGCACCAACAATAATAACTTAACCACAACAA
>JAHUYU010002247.1:0-17271 GCA_030439765.1 Tripidium arundinaceum | reverse complement strand
CCTTTGCGTGGGTTCACCACTCTTAATTGAGTGCTCTAGTTTGATCTTCCGTCGGGAACTAGAGTAGTATAATTCTATCTCAAATACCTTAACATCACTTAGTAGTGCTAATTCTCCTACAACTTCAATCTAGCATATGTGCGAACTTGAAACCAAACCATTTTAGCACATATGTAGGGGGAGTTAAAATTACCACGTAGGATTTTGTGAAACTTATCCAGTTCTTGTCAGGTGGTCTTCATGCTTGGATAAGTAACACAAGATCAAAACCAAGTTAGCAATTTACACTTGTGTGAAGTGCTAGATTTGAATTTTAATCAATTCCATATCTTTGTGAGGTTCTCATCAATTACCAAAAAGTGGAGATTGAAAGCCCTAGTTTGGTTTTGGTAATTGAGTGACAATCAATGGACTAATGCTTTCAGTGAGATGTTTGAGCTAGGTCCACATAATGGAGTTGAGCAAGGCTAGGAGATGGTGGAGATGATAATCAAGACCATGGTGCAAGTGCACAACAATTGGAGATGAAGATGTTGCAACCAATTGCAATGAAGAGTTGTAGTTGGAAAGCAAGCACGAAGCTAAAGGTATTATCAATATGGATTTTCTTTTGTTGGCAAGGTGCAATAGAGTGCATGGTCTGGTTTAGGATAGAAAGTAGTACTATTAAGAGGGGAAATCTAAAACAATTATGGTTATCTAGTGCCACTAGGTTTGAACTAACTTTGCATATGCATTAGACCTAGTGTCGCGGTGAGAAAGCAAGTGAAAATGTTTTGAAAATGCTAACTCATATGCTTGAGGTGTTTGTGTTCATGTGGAACACATTTAGAGTTAGCACATTTGAAAACTTACTTGAGAGAAGGGCTTACTATTGGTATTTTTAAACGCACACAGATAAATCTGCAAGCGCATGGATACCGATGTAGCACTTCACCAGAAAGTATTCTAGAATATCAAACTCAAGGAAACGTGTGTGAGAACCTGAGTCTATGCTTAACCCCTGAGTAGCAAACAAGGACGGAGAAGATAGGAGCATAGAGAAGATCACAAAGGTCTTCTAGTTCTAACCTCAGTAAGCTATGTCTAGTATTGTTCAACTGGGGAAATTACTATAGAAGAACACAAGCAAAGTATGCTCTTCTTAGTAACAGGTCCTGTTCGGCCTACTGACGGGAGGTGGACTACAAAGGATTCAACGAGGCTATAGAGTCACCCTCGCGAGCTACCACCGATCCGGAAAGTAGGGTACATCTACGAGTAACCGAGTCTAAGCACCACGCTTACACTATGAATACTACTTTAACCTAGGAGCTACAAGGATTAAAGTACTCAAAAGAGTCGCAAACCTGAAGAATAATATAAACAATGTTACTTACTTGAATTAGAAGTTGATTACCAAAGAAGTCTCAGAAGCAAGCTCTTGGAGAACTCGATTCCGCAGGTACAAGCCGTAGAGAGAGCACCGACAGGCTGGCACTTCCTCCAAACTCTTCCCTCTCACTCTATCTCACTATTTCTAAATAAGACTAGATCCTAATCTTTGGAGGACTAATCTTCTACTTGAATGCTGGCTCGGATCCTGTCTAGGGATTTTGGATTCTAGAGAAGGCTCAGGGTTTCTTCCCAGGATTCAGGCTCTCTTTGCCGGAGGGGGTACAGGGCTATATTTATAGGGGATAGCGACAAATCTGAGCCCTCGGATCAAACTGACCTTGATCAACGGTATAGATGCAATCTTTAAGTCGGTGGAGGAACCGACGTTGAAGCAGAGGCTGACATGAGGGGTCCACAGGCCGGCCGGCCCCACCTGGCAGCCACTCAGGGTCTGCTTCGGGGGGTGGCTCTCTGGAGTCCTCTAGAATCTTCTGGTGCTTGTTATCCAAATTATTTCGCAAATTTCTTTGACGAATAGGTCCTTCTTGCCTGTTTTCTGGATAAACCCTGTAGAAACACAGATTCACCAAAACTCGTCGAATTTGTCAGTTTAAACCCCTAGTTCTATGTTGGTGATCATTTTTATGCATTTATTCAAGTTATATTGACGGTTCATGATAAGTGTTAACTACCGTCAACACTTACTGCAGGGCTTCTGCACTCACCGGATTTATTCGGTGCCCCTGGTGAGGAAGCACTAGAGCAAAGGCTCCAATTTAGGCCCTGTGAGAAAATTGACTTAGTGTGTTGTGCAGGAGGTCACCGGATTTCTCTTGTACCTCTGGGCCAGCAACAGTGGAGCTTAGGCTCCAAGGATGAACACGTGGCAACGATCAGGCACACATAGGAAATGTCAATGTGGTAGACGCTTTCTCTGTTGTTGCATGCTTGGGAGCACCAGACTTTTTCGGTGGCTCTTAGAACCTCCCTAGAACTCTGTCGAGGGCACCGGAGAAAGCAGTGGCGAAGAGTTCTTCTCTGCCAAAAATTCCTGAGAGCATCTAACTACCAATGGATTTCTCTGGTGATGGTCTGAGGGGTGCACCGGAGAATATGCTTCTCCAATGGCCATATGACCATTTGAATATATTCATTGGACAGTTGTTAGAGGGCAGCTCCTTTCTCTGGTTGTCACCAAAGTTTTTTCGGTGCCTTTGCAGACAACCCACCAAAAGAGCATAACGGCTAGTTTTTGTTGAGGGCTATAAATACAAGGGGTGTTCAACCTTTTGGGCTCTCTTGGCCATTTCTACCGATACAACCACCCTTGAGGAGCTCAAGAACACACTCCACTCACTTGCATGCTTTGGGATTGATCTAGAGTGAGATTGGAGAGAGAACTAATGCATTTGCTTAGTGAGTTTGCATCTAGTGGAACTAGCTCATCATGTTGGTGCAAATTTCTTGTTACTCTTGGTTGCTGTCCTCACCTAGATGGCTTGGATCTGGTTGGGATTGTTGAGCACCATTGGGTGATTGTTTGGTGGCTCCAATCAAGTGATTGTGAGGATTTTTGTGCTCACCCCGCGGGAGATCGTGAAGGGCAACTCTAATGGAATCAAGAGGATAGTTGGAGTGCTTTGTTTATTCGTCGAATCATACGCGAGCACCCATGTTTAGGGTCTATCTTGAGGGCTAGCTTTGTTTGCGAAGGATCCGGAATCCAAGGACTCATCTCAATGGGGCCGTAGGTTATCGGCAAGCAACCGAACCTTGGGTGAAAACATTATTGTATCTATTGCCCCATGGGTTTGCCTCTACTACACTTGCAATTTACATTCTCATACTTGTGCTTGTGTAGTTGGAGTTGTAGCTCTCTTAGCTGAGTAGACTACTTTGTGTAGCTTAACTAGTGGTAGTTGCTAGCCTCGGGTAGTTGGTGTGGTCTAGTAGTAGTGTTGATCCTTTCTACTAGAATTGTTTAGGAGTTTTGCTTTGAAGTGCTAAGCTAGACAAGTAGTGGCTATTTGGATTGTCTCTTTTCCTAATCACCTTGCCTAGTGTTGTGTCTTTGAAGGAAAATTTTAATAGGATATTCAACCACCCTCTAGCCATCCTAGTCCCTTTCAGAAGCAGGGACCTGACCCCTTCATAGATTTAGATTTGTTGATCCTTGTTCATCTAATGATTGGTTACACCATCGATGCGGTGGTGGCGACAATGACGCATTAGAATAAGGTCTTTCTTCGGCCTCTCCCTACCTCAATAACATTCAATCTAGCATCAGTGAAGGACCTGTGAGAGTGGTCTGTCAAATTTGTTGGTTCTCTTTAGACCTTTGCAATTGGCGTGCTTATCTGGAGAAGCAGTTTTGGCGATCTCAACATCTTCTTTTGCTCTATTCTACAACAAGGTCTGGCTCTCCAACACTTTGTTTTGATGGTGAAGAATTGTAAGCCTGCGTTCTTGTGGGGTTCCTCTAGCCGATGTTCTTTTAGTGGGTACTAGATCTCATTGTTAGTGGCGAGTGGCTTTTGCAGTCTTTAAAGCCTTGTTTGGCGAGGGTGTTTGCAAGTCTCTCTTTTCCTTGCGGTCTTTTTAGTGCGATCTTCAAGCTCTGACAGATAGTGGATGATTGAAGGAAGAAGACGACCAATTTGGTCTATCATGTACTCTTTTTTAGAGGTCATTTTGTGTGTTATTATCCATCTTTTGTAATAACCTTTGTTTTCCTTAATATACATCAAAACTGAGACATTATTTTGAGTGTCTTTATGAAAATATATTCCATGTCATGGGCAGATAAGGGCCTAGGCATGGCCCAATAATCCTCTTGTACCCCTTACAATTTTTGCCCCAACATCTCTTCTCTAGGCTCCAAACAACCTAGGCACGATAGCGTTTTCCACGATGTGACGCAATGTCTCACTCTCTTCCTCCCTTCTCCCTGGATCTTCTTACCTACATCAAACCCTAGCCACCGGTGGAGGTTTGGACCAAGCCTAGGCTAGCACTGTAGCAAAAGAAGATGTTGAGATCGCCAAAACTGCTTCTCCAGATAAGCACGCCAATTGCAAAGGTCTAAAGAGAACCAACAAATTTGACAGACCACTCTCACAGGTCCTTCACTGATGCTAGATTGAATGTTATTGAGGTAGGGAGAGGCCGAAGAAAGACCTTATTCTAATGCGTCATTGTCGCCACCACCGCATCGATGGTGTAACCAATCATTAGATGAACAAGGATCAACAAATCTAAATCTATGAAGGGGTCAGGTCCCTGCTTCTGAAAGGGACTAGGATGGCTAGAGGGTGGTTGAATATCCTATTAAAATTTTCCTTCAAAGACACAACACTAGGCAAGGTGATTAGGAAAAGAGACAATCCAAATAGCCACTACTTGTCTAGCTTAGCACTTCAAAGCAAAACTCCTAAACAATTCTAGTAGAAAGGATCAACACTACTACTAGACCACACCAACTACCCGAGGCTAGCAACTACCACTAGTTAAGCTACACAAAGTAGTCTACTCAGCTAAGAGAGCTACAACTCCAACTACACAAGCACAAGTATGAGAATGTAAATTGCAAGTGTAGTAGAGGCAAACCCATGGGGCAATAGATACAATAATGTTTTCACCCAAGGTTCGGTTGCTTGCCGATAACCTACGGCCCCATTGAGATGAGTCCTTGGATTCCGGATCCTTCGCAAACAAAGCTAGCCCTCAAGATAGACCCTAAACATGGGTGCTCGCGTATGATTCGACGAATAAACAAAGCACTCCAACTATCCTCTTGATTCCATTAGAGTTGCCCTTCACGATCTCCCGCGGGGTGAGCACAAAAATCCTCACAATCACTTGATTGGAGCCACCAAACAATCACCCAATGGTGCTCAACAATCCCAACCAGATCCAAGCCATCTAGGTGAGGACAGCAACCAAGAGTAACAAGAAATTTGCACCAACATGATGAGCTAGTTCCACTAGATGCAAACTCACTAAGCAAATGCATTAGTTCTCTCTCCAATCTCACTCTAGATCAATCCCAAAGCATGCAAGTGAGTGGAGTGTGTTCTTGAGCTCCTCAAGGGTGGTTGTATCGGTAGAAATGGCCAAGAGAGCCCAAAAGGTTGAACACCCCTTGTATTTATAGCCCTCAACAAAAACTAGCCGTTATGCTCTTTTGGTGGGTTGTCTGCAAAGGCACCGAAAAAACTTTGGTGACAACCAGAGAAAGGAGCTGCCCTCTAACAACTGTCCAATGAATATATTCAAATGGTCATATGGCCATTGGAGAAGCATATTCTCCGGTGCACCCCTCAGACCATCACCAGAGAAATCCATTGGTAGTTAGATGCTCTCAGGAATTTTTGGCAGAGAAGAACTCTTCGCCACTGCTTTCTCCGGTGCCCTCGACAGAGTTCTAGGGAGGTTCTAAGAGCCACCGAAAAAGTCTGGTGCTCCCAAGCATGCAACAACAGAGAAAGCGTCTACCACATTGACATTTCCTATGTGTGCCTGATCGTTGCCACGTGTTCATCCTTGGAGCCTAAGCTCCACTGTTGCTGGCCCAGAGGTACAAGAGAAATCCGGTGACCTCCTGCACAACACACTAAGTCAATTTTCTCACAGGGCCTAAATTGGAGCCTTTGCTCTAGTGCTTCCTCACCAGGGGCACCGAATAAATCCGGTGAGTGCAGAAGCCCTGCAGTAAGTGTTGACGGTAGTTAACACTTATCATGAACCGTCAATATAACTTGAATAAATGCATAAAAATGATCACCAACATAGAACTAGGGGTTTAAACTGACAAATTCGACGAGTTTTGGTGAATCTGTGTTTCTACAGGGTTTATCCAGAAAACAGGCAAGAAGGACCTATTCGTCAAAGAAATTTGCGAAATAATTTGGATAACAAGCACCAGAAGATTCTAGAGGACTCCAGAGAGCCACCCCCCGAAGCAGACCCTGAGTGGCTGCCAGGTGGGGCCGGCCGGCCTGTGGACCCCTCATGTCAGCCTCTGCTTCAACGTCGGTTCCTCCACCGACTTAAAGATTGCATCTATACCGTTGATCAAGGTCAGTTTGATCCGAGGGCTCAGATTTGTCGCTATCCCCTATAAATATAGCCCTGTACCCCCTCCGGCAAAGAGAGCCTGAATCCTGGGAAGAAACCCTGAGCCTTCTCTAGAATCCAAAATCCCTAGACAGGATCCGAGCCAGCATTCAAGTAGAAGATTAGTCCTCCAAAGATTAGGATCTAGTCTTATTTAGAAATAGTGAGATAGAGTGAGAGGGAAGAGTTTGGAGGAAGTGCCAGCCTGTCGGTGCTCTCTCTACGGCTTGTACCTGCGGAATCGAGTTCTCCAAGAGCTTGCTTCTGAGACTTCTTTGGTAATCAACTTCTAATTCAAGTAAGTAACATTGTTTATATTATTCTTCAGGTTTGCGACTCTTTTGAGTACTTTAATCCTTGTAGCTCCTAGGTTAAAGTAGTATTCATAGTGTAAGCGTGGTGCTTAGACTCGGTTACTCGTAGATGTACCCTACTTTCCGGATCGGTGGTAGCTCGCGAGGGTGACTCTATAGCCTCGTTGAATCCTTTGTAGTCCACCTCCCGTCAGTAGGCCGAACAGGACCTGTTACTAAGAAGAGCATACTTTGCTTGTGTTCTTCTATAGTAATTTCCCCAGTTGAACAATACTAGACATAGCTTACTGAGGTTAGAACTAGAAGACCTTTGTGATCTTCTCTATGCTCCTATCTTCTCCGTCCTTGTTTGCTACTCAGGGGTTAAGCATAGACTCAGGTTCTCACACACGTTTCCTTGAGTTTGATATTCTAGAATACTTTCTGGTGAAGTGCTACATCGGTATCCATGCGCTTGCAGATTTATCTGTGTGCGTTTAAAAATACCAATAGTAAGCCCTTCTCTCAAGTAAGTTTTCAAATGTGCTAACTCTAAATGTGTTCCACATGAACACAAACACCTCAAGCATATGAGTTAGCATTTTCAAAACATTTTCACTTGCTTTCTCACCGCGACACTAGGTCTAATGCATATGCAAAGTTAGTTCAAACCTAGTGGCACTAGATAACCATAATTGTTTTAGATTTCCCCTCTTAATAGTACTACTTTCTATCCTAAACCAGACCATGCACTCTATTGCACCTTGCCAACAAAAGAAAATCCATATTGATAATACCTTTAGCTTCGTGCTTGCTTTCCAACTACAACTCTTCATTGCAATTGGTTGCAACATCTTCATCTCCAATTGTTGTGCACTTGCACCATGGTCTTGATTATCATCTCCACCATCTCCTAGCCTTGCTCAACTCCATTATGTGGACCTAGCTCAAACATCTCACTGAAAGCATTAGTCCATTGATTGTCACTCAATTACCAAAACCAAACTAGGGCTTTCAATCTCCACTTTTTGGTAATTGATGAGAACCTCACAAAGATATGGAATTGATTAAAATTCAAATCTAGCACTTCACACAAGTGTAAATTGCTAACTTGGTTTTGATCTTGTGTTACTTATCCAAGCATGAAGACCACCTGACAAGAACTGGATAAGTTTCACAAAATCCTACGTGGTAATTTTAACTCCCCCTACATATGTGCTAAAATGGTTTGGTTTCAAGTTCGCACATATGCTAGATTGAAGTTGTAGGAGAATTAGCACTACTAAGTGATGTTAAGGTATTTGAGATAGAATTATACTACTCTAGTTCCCGACGGAAGATCAAACTAGAGCACTCAATTAAGAGTGGTGAACCCACGCAAAGGTATGAACATTACTCAAGATATACTAAAGATTATACAACTAAGGCTATAGTAAAGTAACCAAAAGTATTACTATAACAAAGGAATAGTAACACTTACACTCAGCAAGACATGTGAATAAAGAAGATACTAATATATTGCATAGACAAAGTCTTACAAGGAAGATAAGATACAAGAGCTGGCTCACCTTTCCAAAGGCCAAGGCTAGCTCCACTCCACCTTTCCTAAGACTAAGGCATGGCTCCACTCACTCTAACTCCCACTAACATTAACACTAGCACTAACAATAATGCTACATCTTAAGAGAGTGGACAACTTCTTCTTACGGTGTGTCCCATTAGAATGGCGCCAAATACCTCTATTTATAGTGCCATGGAGTGGAAGGGGTACTTGTAGGGAGAGATGGAGCTTCCAGGTGGGGTTGAGCGACCTCCTTGAGGATCGGCCGACTCTTGGATGCACCACCTTGGTGCATCCATGGCTGAGGATGCTTCCTGATGGCGGTTGGAAGGTGTCTAAGGTGGTTTGGTAGGACCCCTAGGTCACCCGACCTAGCATAGGGCTGCCCGACCTAGCCTGGGCACTTGTGCCATTCACCTTTAGTCGGTGCAGCGATCAACCATCCACATAACCTTGGATATAAGTTTTAGTCGAATTGGACTTTGTTTGGTTCGATTGGATGGGCCCATGGATCCATGGGAGAGGCCACATGGCTTCATCTTGTCCCTTGATGTGAACCATCATTCAACCGATGCGAAGGATCACTCTTGAGTGTGTTTCTTTTGCGTAGGGAGGATTGGTGACAAGGATGGGCTTCTGGTTAGGTCGCCTGACCTTAGGATAGTTTGCCCAAAGTCCAATTCTGGCTTCTGGGGTCAACATTGCTCCCCTTGGGCTTATTATTGAGTGTATAGGCTTTGTACCAAGTTTGAGGGCCATTGGGCTTAGCCCTAGGTTGCCAGACTCACTCACTGCCTATTTCCAGCCTGGTCTCTATTGTAATCTTCTCAAAAGCATAACTTTCTAAAAGCCCTATGTTTGATTTTAGCTAATTGAGGCAACCAAGTGGACTAACCTTCTACTCTAAGTGTTGTTTACGAGATAGGTTGGTTCACATCCAAGGTGGAGCTAAGATGGCACTCAAGGTGATGGAGATGGCCACATGATGGTGATCAAGTGCTCCACATTTGGAAAAGAAGAAAGAGAAAAACAAAACCCTATGGACTCAAGGCAAAGGTATAAGATAGGGCTTTTGTTTTGTTGGTCAAGACGCAATAGAGTGTGTGATCGGGTTTAGGATAGATAGCCGTACTATAAAGAGGGGAAACTCGATGTGAAATGTGGTTATCTAAGTGCCACTAGGTGAAGTGGCTCCATGCATGTGTATTAGGACCTAGTGAGCTAACTTAACACTTGAAAATGCTTTGGAAAATGCTAACTCACATGCACTAGTGTTGGATACACTTTGGAGTTAGCACTTGAGACAAGGGTTGAAGGGTTGTGCTTAAAAGAAAAGTTTCAGGGATGTCGGACCTTGAAATGGTTAAGCATCAGACCATTAAAGTGCTGGTCCGATGGCTAACCCTAGTGAATAGAGAGCGGCGCAGTGCAGTGCAAGGCATCAGACCCTGGCCTGGCAAGCGTCGGACCAATCTGTCCCTAGGTCCGACGGTCCGCCTGTACAGACAGAGAGTTCATGCGAGCGTCGGACCTTGCTAAACGAGGGCGTCGGATGGGTCAATATCACTGTTCATCAGCCGACGTGTTGCTCAGTGGAGAAGGAAGGACGTGTGGCGAGTTGTAGAGCGTCGGACCTAGAGGTGTTAGTTGTTGGTGGTTACTAATGATCTATTTTATACCGCCAACTTGTATTAAAAATGGAGAAAAACACATATTTTACATGCATATGTCTTTAATATTCACCTAGTTCCGCATGTATTGGAAGATTACTGTTTTGCAGGACTTAAGTGTGGAATTAGTGTAAAACTCGGGAAAAAGCACAATCAACGAAGCGTATTCGCGTGGCCCAAGTTGGAGAACGTGAAGCAGGCCAAATCCACGACGCGAACCAGGGCCAATACCCAACATAGAAGTGATCCAAACCCATCAGGAAGCCCACCAGACAAAGTCGGTGGCGAGAGGCGGCAGCCAGGGTGCGGCCGACCCCCTGGTGCGGCCGCCCCTGGTGATGTGGCTTGGGCCCATCCTTCGCATGGCGGTTCCTATGGCGGTGCTAATGACGGTGCCATGGGTTACCAAGATTATACGTCCACGAACCATCCTTTAGGCACTAAAACTAGAGAGCTCTGGAGTTGCATTGCCTAAATGTGTGAAAACTTAATTACAGAGTAGAGTGGGGCTGCTTTTATAGTGCCTAAAGGATGGTTCGTGGACGTATAATCTTGGTAACCCATGGCACCGTCATTAGCACCGCCATAGGAACCGCCATGCGAAGGATGGGCCCAAGCCACATCACCAGGGGCGGCCGCACCAGGGGGTCGGCCGCACCCTGGCTGCCGCCTCTCGCCACCGACTTTGTCTGGTGGGCTTCCTGATGGGTTTGGATCACTTCTATGTTGGGTATTGGCCCTGGTTCGCGTCGTGGATTTGGCCTGCTTCACGTTCTCCAACTTGGGCCACGCGAATACGCTTCGTTGATTGTGCTTTTTCCCGAGTTTTACACTAATTCCACACTTAAGTCCTGCAAAACAGTAATCTTCCAATACATGCGGAACTAGGTGAATATTAAAGACATATGCATGTAAAATATGTGTTTTTCTCCATTTTTAATACAAGTTGGCGGTATAAAATAGATCATTAGTAACCACCAACAACTAACACCTCTAGGTCCGACGCTCTACAACTCGCCACACGTCCTTCCTTCTCCACTGAGCAACACGTCGGCTGATGAACAGTGATATTGACCCATCCGACGCCCTCGTTTAGCAAGGTCCGACGCTCGCATGAACTCTCTGTCTGTACAGGCGGACCGTCGGACCTAGGGACAGATTGGTCCGACGCTTGCCAGGCCAGGGTCTGATGCCTTGCACTGCACTGCGCCGCTCTCTATTCACTAGGGTTAGCCATCGGACCAGCACTTTAATGGTCTGATGCTTAACCATTTCAAGGTCCGACATCCCTGAAACTTTTCTTTTAAGCACAACCCTTCAACCCTTGTCTCAAGTGCTAACTCCAAAGTGTATCCAACACTAGTGCATGTGAGTTAGCATTTTCCAAAGCATTTTCAAGTGTTAAGTTAGCTCACTAGGTCCTAATACACATGCATGGAGCCACTTCACCTAGTGGCACTTAGATAACCACATTTCACATCGAGTTTCCCCTCTTTATAGTACGGCTATCTATCCTAAACCCGATCACACACTCTATTGCGTCTTGACCAACAAAACAAAAGCCCTATCTTATACCTTTGCCTTGAGTCCATAGGGTTTTGTTTTTCTCTTTCTTCTTTTCCAAATGTGGAGCACTTGATCACCATCATGTGGCCATCTCCATCACCTTGAGTGCCATCTTAGCTCCACCTTGGATGTGAACCAACCTATCTCGTAAACAACACTTAGAGTAGAAGGTTAGTCCACTTGGTTGCCTCAATTAGCTAAAATCAAACATAGGGCTTTTAGAAAGTTATGCTTTTGAGAAGATTACAATAGAGACCAGGCTGGAAATAGGCAGTGAGTGAGTCTGGCAACCTAGGGCTAAGCCCAATGGCCCTCAAACTTGGTACAAAGCCTATACACTCAATAATAAGCCCAAGGGGAGCAATGTTGACCCCAGAAGCCAGAATTGGACTTTGGGCAAACTATCCTAAGGTCAGGCGACCTAACCAGAAGCCCATCCTTGTCACCAATCCTCCCTACGCAAAAGAAACACACTCAAGAGTGATCCTTCGCATCGGTTGAATGATGGTTCACATCAAGGGACAAGATGAAGCCATGTGGCCTCTCCCATGGATCCATGGGCCCATCCAATCGAACCAAACAAAGTCCAATTCGACTAAAACTTATATCCAAGGTTATGTGGATGGTTGATCGCTGCACCGACTAAAGGTGAATGGCACAAGTGCCCAGGCTAGGTCGGGCAGCCCTATGCTAGGTCGGGTGACCTAGGGGTCCTACCAAACCACCTTAGACACCTTCCAACCGCCATCAGGAAGCATCCTCAGCCATGGATGCACCAAGGTGGTGCATCCAAGAGTCGGCCGATCCTCAAGGAGGTCGCTCAACCCCACCTGGAAGCTCCATCTCTCCCTACAAGTACCCCTTCCACTCCATGGCACTATAAATAGAGGTATTTGGCGCCATTCTAATGGGACACACCGTAAGAAGAAGTTGTCCACTCTCTTAAGATGTAGCATTATTGTTAGTGCTAGTGTTAATGTTAGTGGGAGTTAGAGTGAGTGGAGCCATGCCTTAGTCTTAGGAAAGGTGGAGTGGAGCTAGCCTTGGCCTTTGGAAAGGTGAGCCAGCTCTTGTATCTTATCTTCCTTGTAAGACTTTGTCTATGCAATATATTAGTATCTTCTTTATTCACATGTCTTGCTGAGTGTAAGTGTTACTATTCCTTTGTTATAGTAATACTTTTGGTTACTTTACTATAGCCTTAGTTGTATAATCTTTAGTATATCTTGAGTAATGTTCATACCTTTGCGTGGGTTCACCACTCTTAATTGAGTGCTCTAGTTTGATCTTCCGTCGGGAACTAGAGTAGTATAATTCTATCTCAAATACCTTAACATCACTTAGTAGTGCTAATTCTCCTACAACTTCAATCTAGCATATGTGCGAACTTGAAACCAAACCATTTTAGCACATATGTAGGGGGAGTTAAAATTACCACGTAGGATTTTGTGAAACTTATCCAGTTCTTGTCAGGTGGTCTTCATGCTTGGATAAGTAACACAAGATCAAAACCAAGTTAGCAATTTACACTTGTGTGAAGTGCTAGATTTGAATTTTAATCAATTCCATATCTTTGTGAGGTTCTCATCAATTACCAAAAAGTGGAGATTGAAAGCCCTAGTTTGGTTTTGGTAATTGAGTGACAATCAATGGACTAATGCTTTCAGTGAGATGTTTGAGCTAGGTCCACATAATGGAGTTGAGCAAGGCTAGGAGATGGTGGAGATGATAATCAAGACCATGGTGCAAGTGCACAACAATTGGAGATGAAGATGTTGCAACCAATTGCAATGAAGAGTTGTAGTTGGAAAGCAAGCACGAAGCTAAAGGTATTATCAATATGGATTTTCTTTTGTTGGCAAGGTGCAATAGAGTGCATGGTCTGGTTTAGGATAGAAAGTAGTACTATTAAGAGGGGAAATCTAAAACAATTATGGTTATCTAGTGCCACTAGGTTTGAACTAACTTTGCATATGCATTAGACCTAGTGTCGCGGTGAGAAAGCAAGTGAAAATGTTTTGAAAATGCTAACTCATATGCTTGAGGTGTTTGTGTTCATGTGGAACACATTTAGAGTTAGCACATTTGAAAACTTACTTGAGAGAAGGGCTTACTATTGGTATTTTTAAACGCACACAGATAAATCTGCAAGCGCATGGATACCGATGTAGCACTTCACCAGAAAGTATTCTAGAATATCAAACTCAAGGAAACGTGTGTGAGAACCTGAGTCTATGCTTAACCCCTGAGTAGCAAACAAGGACGGAGAAGATAGGAGCATAGAGAAGATCACAAAGGTCTTCTAGTTCTAACCTCAGTAAGCTATGTCTAGTATTGTTCAACTGGGGAAATTACTATAGAAGAACACAAGCAAAGTATGCTCTTCTTAGTAACAGGTCCTGTTCGGCCTACTGACGGGAGGTGGACTACAAAGGATTCAACGAGGCTATAGAGTCACCCTCGCGAGCTACCACCGATCCGGAAAGTAGGGTACATCTACGAGTAACCGAGTCTAAGCACCACGCTTACACTATGAATACTACTTTAACCTAGGAGCTACAAGGATTAAAGTACTCAAAAGAGTCGCAAACCTGAAGAATAATATAAACAATGTTACTTACTTGAATTAGAAGTTGATTACCAAAGAAGTCTCAGAAGCAAGCTCTTGGAGAACTCGATTCCGCAGGTACAAGCCGTAGAGAGAGCACCGACAGGCTGGCACTTCCTCCAAACTCTTCCCTCTCACTCTATCTCACTATTTCTAAATAAGACTAGATCCTAATCTTTGGAGGACTAATCTTCTACTTGAATGCTGGCTCGGATCCTGTCTAGGGATTTTGGATTCTAGAGAAGGCTCAGGGTTTCTTCCCAGGATTCAGGCTCTCTTTGCCGGAGGGGGTACAGGGCTATATTTATAGGGGATAGCGACAAATCTGAGCCCTCGGATCAAACTGACCTTGATCAACGGTATAGATGCAATCTTTAAGTCGGTGGAGGAACCGACGTTGAAGCAGAGGCTGACATGAGGGGTCCACAGGCCGGCCGGCCCCACCTGGCAGCCACTCAGGGTCTGCTTCGGGGGGTGGCTCTCTGGAGTCCTCTAGAATCTTCTGGTGCTTGTTATCCAAATTATTTCGCAAATTTCTTTGACGAATAGGTCCTTCTTGCCTGTTTTCTGGATAAACCCTGTAGAAACACAGATTCACCAAAACTCGTCGAATTTGTCAGTTTAAACCCCTAGTTCTATGTTGGTGATCATTTTTATGCATTTATTCAAGTTATATTGACGGTTCATGATAAGTGTTAACTACCGTCAACACTTACTGCAGGGCTTCTGCACTCACCGGATTTATTCGGTGCCCCTGGTGAGGAAGCACTAGAGCAAAGGCTCCAATTTAGGCCCTGTGAGAAAATTGACTTAGTGTGTTGTGCAGGAGGTCACCGGATTTCTCTTGTACCTCTGGGCCAGCAACAGTGGAGCTTAGGCTCCAAGGATGAACACGTGGCAACGATCAGGCACACATAGGAAATGTCAATGTGGTAGACGCTTTCTCTGTTGTTGCATGCTTGGGAGCACCAGACTTTTTCGGTGGCTCTTAGAACCTCCCTAGAACTCTGTCGAGGGCACCGGAGAAAGCAGTGGCGAAGAGTTCTTCTCTGCCAAAAATTCCTGAGAGCATCTAACTACCAATGGATTTCTCTGGTGATGGTCTGAGGGGTGCACCGGAGAATATGCTTCTCCAATGGCCATATGACCATTTGAATATATTCATTGGACAGTTGTTAGAGGGCAGCTCCTTTCTCTGGTTGTCACCAAAGTTTTTTCGGTGCCTTTGCAGACAACCCACCAAAAGAGCATAACGGCTAGTTTTTGTTGAGGGCTATAAATACAAGGGGTGTTCAACCTTTTGGGCTCTCTTGGCCATTTCTACCGATACAACCACCCTTGAGGAGCTCAAGAACACACTCCACTCACTTGCATGCTTTGGGATTGATCTAGAGTGAGATTGGAGAGAGAACTAATGCATTTGCTTAGTGAGTTTGCATCTAGTGGAACTAGCTCATCATGTTGGTGCAAATTTCTTGTTACTCTTGGTTGCTGTCCTCACCTAGATGGCTTGGATCTGGTTGGGATTGTTGAGCACCATTGGGTGATTGTTTGGTGGCTCCAATCAAGTGATTGTGAGGATTTTTGTGCTCACCCCGCGGGAGATCGTGAAGGGCAACTCTAATGGAATCAAGAGGATAGTTGGAGTGCTTTGTTTATTCGTCGAATCATACGCGAGCACCCATGTTTAGGGTCTATCTTGAGGGCTAGCTTTGTTTGCGACTCTTTTGAGTACTTTAATCCTTGTAGCTCCTAGGTTAAAGTAGTATTCATAGTGTAAGCGTGGTGCTTAGACTCGGTTACTCGTAGATGTACCCTACTTTCCGGATCGGTGGTAGCTCGCGAGGGTGACTCTATAGCCTCGTTGAATCCTTTGTAGTCCACCTCCCGTCAGTAGGCCGAACAGGACCTGTTACTAAGAAGAGCATACTTTGCTTGTGTTCTTCTATAGTAATTTCCCCAGTTGAACAATACTAGACATAGCTTACTGAGGTTAGAACTAGAAGACCTTTGTGATCTTCTCTATGCTCCTATCTTCTCCGTCCTTGTTTGCTACTCAGGGGTTAAGCATAGACTCAGGTTCTCACACACGTTTCCTTGAGTTTGATATTCTAGAATACTTTCTGGTGAAGTGCTACATCGGTATCCATGCGCTTGCAGATTTATCTGTGTGCGTTTAAAAATACCAATAGTAAGCCCTTCTCTCAAGTAAGTTTTCAAATGTGCTAACTCTAAATGTGTTCCACATGAACACAAACACCTCAAGCATATGAGTTAGCATTTTCAAAACATTTTCACTTGCTTTCTCACCGCGACACTAGGTCTAATGCATATGCAAAGTTAGTTCAAACCTAGTGGCACTAGATAACCATAATTGTTTTAGATTTCCCCTCTTAATAGTACTACTTTCTATCCTAAACCAGACCATGCACTCTATTGCACCTTGCCAACAAAAGAAAATCCATATTGATAATACCTTTAGCTTCGTGCTTGCTTTCCAACTACAACTCTTCATTGCAATTGGTTGCAACATCTTCATCTCCAATTGTTGTGCACTTGCACCATGGTCTTGATTATCATCTCCACCATCTCCTAGCCTTGCTCAACTCCATTATGTGGACCTAGCTCAAACATCTCACTGAAAGCATTAGTCCATTGATTGTCACTCAATTACCAAAACCAAACTAGGGCTTTCAATCTCCACTTTTTGGTAATTGATGAGAACCTCACAAAGATATGGAATTGATTAAAATTCAAATCTAGCACTTCACACAAGTGTAAATTGCTAACTTGGTTTTGATCTTGTGTTACTTATCCAAGCATGAAGACCACCTGACAAGAACTGGATAAGTTTCACAAAATCCTACGTGGTAATTTTAACTCCCCCTACATATGTGCTAAAATGGTTTGGTTTCAAGTTCGCACATATGCTAGATTGAAGTTGTAGGAGAATTAGCACTACTAAGTGATGTTAAGGTATTTGAGATAGAATTATACTACTCTAGTTCCCGACGGAAGATCAAACTAGAGCACTCAATTAAGAGTGGTGAACCCACGCAAAGGTATGAACATTACTCAAGC
>JAHUYU010003213.1:0-18194 GCA_030439765.1 Tripidium arundinaceum | reverse complement strand
TCTCCCCATTTATCGAAGTAAGTTTTTATTGTTTTTCCCGTATTTATATTCTGTCCTAGTATTTTTTTAAAAAAAATCTAAAAACTTAGAAAACCCAACAAATATTTTTCTTGCTTATTGTTACTGCATTTCTTTAAAACATGAAAAACCAAATAAAAAGAGTATGTAGATAAGTGTGCTTTATTTTTCTGCTAAGTTTAAATTTCTGTTTAAAAATTAAAAACAAAAAAATGCATGATGGAAATGATGAACAGTTGCTCTGTTTACGTACTTTCAAGTACCTAGCTTTTAAAGTAGAGTTCTCCCAAGAATTTCTAAAATTTAAAATTTGATATCTATGGGAGCATGAACCTAAACTAAGTCTAGGTAAGAGATGGACATGATATAAAGTTTGAGTTGCTGTTTATCTTGTTCTTGCAACACTGAATTCTGGAGATTTGATTTTGAACTTACAACTATCACATGATGAGTTCCTAGCAAGACACAATTCCTACCACAGCCCTACTTGCTAGAAATATCTTTACTACTTATATTTGCATTGAGTTTGATCGAGCTGTGTAGATCCTTAGGAGCTTTTCATGTGGTTAAATCAAGATATTCACTTGCACACAACTACCACCATCCATTAAAAAAATATGCTAAAATATTGTGATCACTCATTGTCCCAAAGTATTGTTGTTCCCTCTCTTCAAAAAGATTCAATGCAGAAAGAGGCATGGGCTATGCAAAAATATACGAGGAAATAAAAAGGGGCAAGTGCCTGGAACCTCGAAAAGAAAAAAAAGTGAGGCGAGAGGTAAAAATGGACAAGTGTCCGAAGTAGAATTAGGGGTACAAAGATACCCACTTGAGAGGTAAAAATGGACACGTGTCCGACAGTAGAATTAGGGGTATTTACTACCCACCTGAAAAAAAAGAGATAGCCCATGTTCTCTCAAAGCAACGATCAAAAGGAGAGGAGGAATAGCAATATGAGGAGCAATGAAAGGTAAAGATTTTATTATCACTTATACATTTTCGCCATCCTCATTACTTCACCACACATGCACATCTTGATTTAATTGTATGCCGAGTTCCTTTAGATCCATAGTTTGATTAGACAACATATGTATGAGCTGTTTTTACACCTATGAACCCCACATAAAAAATTCCATAGACATCTTGGTGAGGATCCACAAATACCACATACAAAGAGACTTGAGAGAATCATGCCTAGGAACTCTGAGCTTTATTTTGAAAATTTATAAAAACTCCAGAACAAAGGTGAAGTATAGAGCATGAGACATAGTGCTTGACTTGATTATTTTGTCTTTCGATTACTCAAGGCTCAAGTGCAGGTGCTAAGCCCCATGAGAATGACAGTTCACTTTAATCTGGGGGAGAATTTTATTTGAATGCATGTGTGCTTGTTAGAAAAGAAAACATTGAAGCAACTCCTGATCCATCTGAGTTTAGCTATTTGCTCAGGGACGAGCAAAAGGTAAGCTTGGGGGAGCTTGTTGACGGTCGTTAAGTATCAATTTCTATGTGTCAACAAGAACTAAAAAGGACTTAATTGAATCATCACCATGGACTTAGGGGGTCTAACTGACAGATTTCCACTAGTTTTGGTGAGTTTGTGTTTTTACAGGGAGTTATCAGGAAATGAACCAAGGAAGGTCCATAAACAAAGTTTACATCAAGATAATCAAGCCTGCGTTAATTTTTCGTAATGAGATGGACCTAAGAAGCAATTGGGCCGAATGGGAGGCGAGACGGGGCTCAGCCCTGGGCGCCCGCCCTAGGCCCTAGGGCGCCCGCCCTGCCTTGGTGGCCAATCAGAGCCAACCTCGCGGATTATGCTCCACCACCTCTAAGGATCAAGGAAAACCATGCGATCAAGGTCGGTTTGATCTGACGGCCGACGTTCATTTGAAAGGGCTATATAAGCCGAGGCGATCCACCCCCAGGGGGAGGAGAAATCATTTTTAGAGGAAGCCATCAAAGTTAGGGTTTAGAATCCTTCTCTCCACCAGAGAATTAGAATAGCTACTCCCAATTCCTTCAAGTTCTATAGGATTGATTAGATAGATTTAGAGAAGTAGAGCAATTGCGCTCTGGATTTCGTATCTTCGTCATAAAGATTGGTATTATTTCATATCTTTCTCTATGACTTTATTCTAATATCATTATGTCTCTATTTATTATGCTCCTAGTTTGCTCTAGTTCTATTTTTGATATGGTTATGATTGATAATGAGTTTATGTATAAGTTTGCAAAGCGCTTAGCTCTTGTCGCGCGGGAGTTGAGTGGTAGATCACATGTAAGCATGGTGCTTAGATGCTATTTACCTGCAAATGTATCCTATTGGCCGGGTGTGGTAGTTCGTGGTAGTGACAGTTCTATTGAGTCTTATATAGTCCACTCCCCGTTAGTAGGACAGGCAGAATGTGTATTGCGGAGTAAGTCATGCTATGTTCTGGCTTTCTTTAGAAATGTTCCTTATACATGAATGAAGAGACTTTTATGCTATATATGATTTTATGTGTGCTAGAGTAGATTATGACTTAGTAGATTAGAACATACATAGAAGTTATTCTCTTGCTAGTCCGACGTCACCTTACATTTTATGTGGAGTAGTCTATCTCTAATCTCTGTGTTATTTATCTTGAGCTTATATTTCAATATCTTTATTATCATTATGGTTTACCCCCAGCCGAAGCAAGTGACTGTGTGAGTGAGTTTCTCATTAGTAATCATGTTTTGCAAGTTCATCTCTTGTCTTGACCCTTTTGATCATGCAAGACTTGCCTTTAGCGTTTGCCTCTTCGCAAAATTATAAATAACGATCTTGGAGATATTCTCTTGGTAAGATGCTACAATGGGTATGTTGGTATTTCTTAACGCAAACAGAAATAATCCGCAAGCGCACGGAAGTACCGTTGTAGCACTTCACCCGGAAGTATTCAGGGTATCGTATTTTCCACAGGGAACGGAGGTACTCTTCTAGCTAATTCGTCCAAGGACAACACAAGGGTAGAGTTGTTAGAGGTTGAGATGGATTCCTATGGTTTTAAGGTCTATGGATAGATAAACTTTATTTCTACTTGCTCACTTCGGGCACCGGCTTATACTTGGTCTACCAAGCACCTCTGGCCTGTAGCTCTACGCCGAACCCGAACGTGGGGGATTACGAGGGACGGACAGAACTGTCACCACCTGCCGCCTACCCCTCAACCGTGGGGCACGAGGCAAACGAAGGTAGCCTCTAGCCTAGACACCACGTCTACGCTATCGACTACTACTCTAGCGTTAGCTAGGAACTTCCGTCTTTATCAGGAGTCCTCTACTAGAGTATCCGCTACGGGAACGGACGACGAACCCGCAAACAAGTAAGAATAAAGCTTAACCAAACATAGACTCAATAGCATAAGAACCATGAACACTCACTTAGCGGATGGATCCGTTGAGGTACAAGTGCTCGTCGAGGTACAAGTTTGGGGAGTCACTGACATGTCCGGCACTTCCCCGAGCTCTCCCTCACATCTCTCCCTATTACTCAACTCTAGCTAGCTAGGGCCTAAGCCCATTAGAGTGATGCTCTTGAGGTGTAGCTCTTTGCCTTGAGATGTTATTGTCAAATGAGGGGGGTGAGGTCCTCCTTTTATAGGTGGAGAGGAGGGGTGAGGTTCCTTGGAATATTCCCTTGATCTCTCCCTATGGAAAGAACAAACCGCCTCCTCAGCATTTAATTTACCGCCATCCCCACTTGAACCGACCAAAGAGAGGCGGTAAGTAACTGTCGGCAAAGGATGGGGCCAAACGGGCCAGGTGGGGGTGCGGCCGCACCCTAGTTGGCCCGCCTCGTGACCGTCTTCGCGTGGTTGGTTCCTGGGTGGGCCTGGACCACTGCCATGTTGGGGCTCCGCCCAAATTCTTTGTTGAAGTGGGCCTTTGCTTGGTACTTTGGTATAAAATCTGCATTACGCTATCTGCTTTGCGCCTTTTGCTTGGTTTTGTTTTCCACTTGTATTTGAATGTGTGACCTGAGGGGGCCCTGATTTGCCTGGCATTGGGCCTTCTCATCTTGGGATCATATTGGTTAATGCTTTTGATGTGTATCATATATGCTTTTGAGCCCATTTTCAGTGGTTTCCATAAATGCTCTCCTGCAAATGATGAATCACCAAAACTTGTGGAATTGATTAGTTATAATCCCTATCACTAAGTTTGGTGTTCATTTTAGCGGATTTTATGTGAGAGTTGGTGGTTAGGAAAAGGAGTTAAGGACCGCCAACAGGGTATTTTATCTGTGCGCTTGCGGATAGAATAATATATTTTCTAGAGAGCCCTTTTATTCATAAATACCTTAGTACACTCTAGCGCCATGCTGGGGATGACAACCTAGTATTCAAGTGGTGTTAGCAAGTGTCAACATTGGGGAGACACCGACAAGTCCGGCGTTCCCTGAGCTCTCCCTCACATCTCTCCCAATTACTCAACTCAAGCTAGCTAGGACCTAAGCCCTTTGGAGTGGTGCTCTTGTGGTGTAGCTCTTTGCCTTGAGGTGTTGTTGTCAAATGAGGGGGGTGAGGTCCTCCTTTTATAGGTGGAGAGGAGGGGTGAGGTCCCATGGAATATTCCCTTGATCTCCCCCTATGGAAAGAACAAACCGCCTCCTCAGCATTGAATTTACTGCCATCCCCACTTGAACCGACCAAAGAGAGGCGGTAAGTGACTGTCGGCAGAGGATGGGGCCAAATGGGCCAGGTGGGGGTGCGGCCGCACCATGACTGGGTCCATTTCGGCCCAGCTTTGTTGTGTAGCCTCCAGTGATCCCTTGGACTTGGGACATGGTGGTTTTGCGCGAGTTGGAGATAGTTTCCTTTTTGTTTGGGCTTGTTCTCCTCATCTTTGGGCCTTGGTTTTACATAGTAGTGGGCCTTCTCCTCTTTGGCTTGCATAGGATGGTATTTACGCTTTGGTCCTTTGTGCATTCTTAGCCTTTCTTGTGTATTTCTATGGATGCCCTCTTGCAAATGATGACTCACCAAAACTTTGTGGAACTCGTTAGTTATAAGCCCTAGTTCTAAGTTTGGTGTTTATTTGAGTGGATTTTATGCAAATGTTGGCGGTATGAAGTGTTAGTTAAGAACCGCCAACAACGACATTCTCACGCGCACACGCACCGGCCATAGCATAGCGATGCTGAGCCACCTGGGCTCGGGAATGTCCGTGCCGGTGCACCGCATCCACCGCGCTCGCCATGGCCAGACCCCGCCACAGCGAGTCCTATTCCGGTTGCTCTGAGATGGTAGAGGTACCACTGCCTCTGTGGTGAGCTTCGCCTCGCCGAGGGATGCGCATCGCACCAGCCCACACTAGTAGAGGCATCCTGGAACCATCGGTCGCATTCATGATGCCAGCACGGCCATGCACCATGCCGCCGCCATGCCGGAGGTGTCCCCGCCATTCTCGGCCACCTCGCTGCACGAGGAGGGGCCGATGACGTCCACCGTGACTTTGTGAGCAACATTGTTTAGTTGGTTGGCCCTAGGACCAACCCTAACCTCACTTAGCCATTGCCATGCATCCGCTGGAGCTCTGTCACACCCATGGTCATCGAGCGGACTCCACCATAGAGAAAGGTCGTCGGCGCTGCCTTCCCCAATGCACCTATGGGTCGCCTAAGGACTTAGCAAGCCCCGTCGAGCCCTGCCTGGCCCCAGTCGCGCATGTCTTCGCGCCACCGCATCTGCCATGCCCGCCGTCACCATGGCCAGCCCGGCCAAGACCCAAGGTGCGACCTTTGGCCCCCTACCGCGTCCGCCGGAGTATGAGGAGAACTCCAGGAGCCCTAGGAGCACTGGCAAGCCATCACCGAGCCCCCGCCGTGCGCCTCATCGCCGGCGAGTCCCTTTAGGGCCTCACATCGAGCACCTGGTGGTGCTGACATGGAGGCGCTGCTTCACTTTTCGCTTGTAGGTGCACTCGGTGCACTGTGCGCCGTGCGCATAGGCCCCATGTGGACCTAGCCCACCGTGGACCCGCCTATGGTCTACTATAGACCAGCCTAGCGACCACTGTGAACCAGCTGCATGAGTGAAGCCCAGTAGGAGCCCAGCCAGTCCACGTGGCCAGTCCTAGGCACTGACATGTGTTCGGGCCGGCCCGGCCTAGACCGGCCCATATCCGGCCCATAACCCGGCCCGCCAAAGCCCAGTGAAGGCCCACTACTATGTAAAACCAAGGCCCAAAGATGAGGAGAACAAGCCCAAACAAAAAGGAAACTATCTCCAACTCGCGCAAAACCACCATGTCCCAAGTCCAAGGGATCACTGGAGGCTACACAACAAAGCTGGGCCGAAATGGACCCAGTCATGGTGCGGCCGCACCCCCACCTGGCCCATTTGGCCCCATCCTCTGCCGACAGTCACTTACCGCCTCTCTTTGGTCGGTTCAAGTGGGGATGGCAGTAAATTCAATGCTGAGGAGGCGGTTTGTTCTTTCCATAGGGGGAGATCAAGGGAATATTCCATGGGACCTCACCCCTCCTCTCCACCTATAAAAGGAGGACCTCACCCCCCTCATTTGACAACAACACCTCAAGGCAAAGAGCTACACCACAAGAGCACCACTCCAAAGGGCTTAGGTCCTAGCTAGCTTGAGTTGAGTAATTGGGAGAGATGTGAGGGAGAGCTCAGGGAACGCCGGACTTGTCGGTGTCTCCCCAATGTTGACACTTGCTAACACCACTTGAATACTAGGTTGTCATCCCCAGCATGGCGCTAGAGTGTACTAAGGTATTTATGAATAAAAGGGCTCTCTAGAAAATATATTATTCTATCCGCAAGCGCACAGATAAAATACCCTGTTGGCGGTCCTTAACTCCTTTTCCTAACCACCAACTCTCACATAAAATCCGCTAAAATGAACACCAAACTTAGTGATAGGGATTATAACTAATCAATTCCACAAGTTTTGGTGATTCATCATTTGCAGGAGAGCATTTATGGAAACCACTGAAAATGGGCTCAAAAGCATATATGATACACATCAAAAGCATTAACCAATATGATCCCAAGATGAGAAGGCCCAATGCCAGGCAAATCAGGGCCCCCTCAGGTCACACATTCAAATACAAGTGGAAAACAAAACCAAGCAAAAGGCGCAAAGCAGATAGCGTAATGCAGATTTTATACCAAAGTACCAAGCAAAGGCCCACTTCAACAAAGAATTTGGGCGGAGCCCCAACATGGCAGTGGTCCAGGCCCACCCAGGAACCAACCACGCGAAGACGGTCACGAGGCGGGCCAACTAGGGTGCGGCCGCACCCCCACCTGGCCCGTTTGGCCCCATCCTTTGCCGACAGTTACTTACCGCCTCTCTTTGGTCGGTTCAAGTGGGGATGGCGGTAAATTAAATGCTGAGGAGGCGGTTTGTTCTTTCCATAGGGAGAGATCAAGGGAATATTCCAAGGAACCTCACCCCTCCTCTCCACCTATAAAAGGAGGACCTCACCCCCCTCATTTGACAATAACATCTCAAGGCAAAGAGCTACACCTCAAGAGCATCACTCTAATGGGCTTAGGCCCTAGCTAGCTAGAGTTGAGTAATAGGGAGAGATGTGAGGGAGAGCTCGGGGAAGTGCCGGACATGTCAGTGACTCCCCAAACTTGTACCTCGACGAGCACTTGTACCTCAACGGATCCATCCGCTAAGTGAGTGTTCATGGTTCTTATGCTATTGAGTCTATGTTTGGTTAAGCTTTATTCTTACTTGTTTGCGGGTTCGTCGTCCGTTCCCGTAGCGGATACTCTAGTAGAGGACTCCTGATAAAGACGGAAGTTCCTAGCTAACGCTAGAGTAGTAGTCGATAGCGTAGACGTGGTGTCTAGGCTAGAGGCTACCTTCGTTTGCCTCGTGCCCCACGGTTGAGGGGTAGGCGGCAGGTGGTGACAGTTCTGTCCGTCCCTCGTAATCCCCCACGTTCGGGTTCGGCGTAGAGCTACAGGCCAGAGGTGCTTGGTAGACCAAGTATAAGCCGGTGCCCGAAGTGAGCAAGTAGAAATAAAGTTTATCTATCCATAGACCTTAAAACCATAGGAATCCATCTCAACCTCTAACAACTCTACCCTTGTGTTGTCCTTGGACGAATTAGCTAGAAGAGTACCTCCGTTCCCTGTGGAAAATACGATACCCTGAATACTTCCGGGTGAAGTGCTACAACGGTACTTCCGTGCGCTTGCGGATTATTTCTGTTTGCGTTAAGAAATACCAACATACCCATTGTAGCATCTTACCAAGAGAATATCTCCAAGATCGTTATTTATAATTTTGCGAAGAGGCAAACGCTAAAGGCAAGTCTTGCATGATCAAAAGGGTCAAGACAAGAGATGAACTTGCAAAACATGATTACTAATGAGAAACTCACTCACACAGTCACTTGCTTCGGCTGGGGGTAAACCATAATGATAATAAAGATATTGAAATATAAGCTCAAGATAAATAACACAGAGATTAGAGATAGACTACTCCACATAAAATGTAAGGTGACGTCGGACTAGCAAGAGAATAACTTCTATGTATGTTCTAATCTACTAAGTCATAATCTACTCTAGCACACATAAAATCATATATAGCATAAAAGTCTCTTCATTCATGTATAAGGAACATTTCTAAAGAAAGCCAGAACATAGCATGACTTACTCCGCAATACACATTCTGCCTGTCCTACTAACGGGAGTGGACTATATAAGACTCAATAGAACTGTCACTACCACGAACTACCACACCCGGCCAATAGGATACATTTGCAGGTAAATAGCATCTAAGCACCATGCTTACATGTGATCTACCACTCAACTCCCGCGCGACAAGAGCTAAGCGCTTTGCAAACTTATACATAAACTCATTATCAATCATAACCATATCAAAAATAGAACTAGAGCAAACTAGGAGCATAATAAATAGAGACATAATGATATTAGAATAAAGTCATAGAGAAAGATATGAAATAATACCAATCTTTATGACGAAGATACGAAATCCAGAGCGCAATTGCTCTACTTCTCTAAATCTATCTAATCAATCCTATAGAACTTGAAGGAATTGGGAGTAGCTATTCTAATTCTCTGGTGGAGAGAAGGATTCTAAACCCTAACTTTGATGGCTTCCTCTAAAAATGATTTCTCCTCCCCCTGGGGGTGGATCGCCTCGGCTTATATAGCCCTTTCAAATGAACGTCGGCCGTCAGATCAAACCGACCTTGATCGCATGGTTTTCCTTGATCCTTAGAGGTGGTGGAGCATAATCCGCGAGGTTGGCTCTGATTGGCCACCAAGGCAGGGCGGGCGCCCTAGGGCCTAGGGCGGGCGCCCAGGGCTGAGCCCCCGTCTCGCCTCCCATTCGGCCCAATTGCTTCTTAGGTCCATCTCATTACGAAAAATTAACGCAGGCTTGATTATCTTGATGTAAACTTTGTTTATGGACCTTCCTTGGTTCATTTCCTGATAACTCCCTGTAAAAACACAAACTCACCAAAACTAGTGGAAATCTGTCAGTTAGACCCCCTAAGTCCATGGTGATGATTCAATTAAGTCCTTTTTAGTTCTTGTTGACACATAGAAATTGATACTTAACGACCGTCAACAAGCTCCCCCAAGCTTACCTTTTGCTCGTCCTGAGCAAATAGCTAAACTCAGATGGATCAGGAGTTGCTTCAATGTTTTCTTTTCTAACAAGCACACATGCATTCAAATAAAATTCTCCCCCAGATTAAAGTGAACTGTCATTCTCATGGGGCTTAGCACCTGCACTTGAGCCTTGAGTAATCGAAAGACAAAATAATCAAGTCAAGCACTATGTCTCATGCTCTATACTTCACCTTTGTTCTGGAGTTTTTATAAATTTTCAAAATAAAGCTCAGAGTTCCTAGGCATGATTCTCTCAAGTCTCTTTGTATGTGGTATTTGTGGATCCTCACCAAGATGTCTATGGAATTTTTTATGTGGGGTTCATAGGTGTAAAAACAGCTCATACATATGTTGTCTAATCAAACTATGGATCTAAAGGAACTCGGCATACAATTAAATCAAGATGTGCATGTGTGGTGAAGTAATGAGGATGGCGAAAATGTATAAGTGATAATAAAATCTTTACCTTTCATTGCTCCTCATATTGCTATTCCTCCTCTCCTTTTGATCGTTGCTTTGAGAGAACATGGGCTATCTCTTTTTTTTCAGGTGGGTAGTAAATACCCCTAATTCTACTGTCGGACACGTGTCCATTTTTACCTCTCAAGTGGGTATCTTTGTACCCCTAATTCTACTTCGGACACTTGTCCATTTTTACCTCTCGCCTCACTTTTTTTTCTTTTCGAGGTTCCAGGCACTTGCCCCTTTTTATTTCCTCGTATATTTTTGCATAGCCCATGCCTCTTTCTGCATTGAATCTTTTTGAAGAGAGGGAACAACAATACTTTGGGACAATGAGTGATCACAATATTTTAGCATATTTTTTTAATGGATGGTGGTAGTTGTGTGCAAGTGAATATCTTGATTTAACCACATGAAAAGCTCCTAAGGATCTACACAGCTCGATCAAACTCAATGCAAATATAAGTAGTAAAGATATTTCTAGCAAGTAGGGCTGTGGTAGGAATTGTGTCTTGCTAGGAACTCATCATGTGATAGTTGTAAGTTCAAAATCAAATCTCCAGAATTCAGTGTTGCAAGAACAAGATAAACAGCAACTCAAACTTTATATCATGTCCATCTCTTACCTAGACTTAGTTTAGGTTCATGCTCCCATAGATATCAAATTTTAAATTTTAGAAATTCTTGGGAGAACTCTACTTTAAAAGCTAGGTACTTGAAAGTACGTAAACAGAGCAACTGTTCATCATTTCCATCATGCATTTTTTTGTTTTTAATTTTTAAACAGAAATTTAAACTTAGCAGAAAAATAAAGCACACTTATCTACATACTCTTTTTATTTGGTTTTTCATGTTTTAAAGAAATGCAGTAACAATAAGCAAGAAAAATATTTGTTGGGTTTTCTAAGTTTTTAGATTTTTTTTAAAAAAATACTAGGACAGAATATAAATACGGGAAAAACAATAAAAACTTACTTCGATAAATGGGGAGGCACTCCCCCAAGCTGGTTGTTGCTGCAACGGTTCACTCGATCTGGAAGTAGTGGAGTAGGGATGTCACATTGTCACTTATCGTGGCATTCTCCTACCTCATTTCTTGCATGGCCACGGCGTGGTCCTGGTTCCACTTCTGTTGCTGTTCCAGGAGTTGGCCATGGCGAGCCTGCGTCTCTCGGATGGCAAGAAGATTGTTGTCGGTACGGGCGAAGAAAGCGCCAGCCTCGTGGTAGTAATCTCTAGTGAATGCGTAGGAGGCGTTCGATGTTCGACCTGCATCAAAAGGAGGCTGGGTACCAGACCCTGATGCCCCAAATGGGTCAGTTGAGTACCTCCCAGCTTGGAATGGTCGATTTGCCCACTCGTGGTCCTGGCCTTCTTGCCATGTTTCCTCATGTGCTGGCTCCTCTGGATGAGTGTACTGTGCCATGGATCTCGAAGGACACAGGGGTTGTAGTCTCTGTAGTGCACATGTACCGGCTCCTCAGGTCCTGGGTCGGCTCCGTGCCATGTGCGCTCTTGATGGGTGACCATCCTTTCGGATGCCACACGCTGTGGAACTCTTTGGCTTACGGGCTCAGCTGCAATGTCAATCAGGTAGTTTTGAACAACATAAAGGCCAAGGCCCGGGTTAGGTAACCGAACCTTGCCGCTATCATAGAGCATGTACATGATGTTGTTCTCTCTTTTCAGCATTCTTGCATGCCTAAACGAGTCATAGCCATAATAAATGCATAACTCATCGAGAAAATTCAGCGACGAGTTCTCTAAGAGGTTGAGGTTTGTGGCTAGACGAGTGACTAAAAAAGTGCAGCCGACAGGTCCTTGGAGGTTGGGTGTATTGAGCCAGTGGGAAACTAAAAGAGTGACAGGTGAAACTACTCATTTATTAACAGCGGCAAACAACAGTTGTAAATCTCTAGAAATTTCCCTCCAAAATTGGTGTCTATCAAAGTTGGTTAGTTCGGTGTCTAGGTCTAGAACAGCTCTCGAAGAGAAGCCGAGGTGGTTACTCAACTCTCTCCAAGATAAAACAAAATCTTGTTTGAACAAACGAAAAGCAACACCCCCTCACTATATTGTAAGGTGCAGAGAAACTCAATGGTTAGGAGACGGGATCCTAGTTCAGTAACATTCCAGAAATCCGTCCACCCAAGCATTTGAAAAATTAAGTCGAATTCGGTGTCCATACCTGTTTCTTGCAGAAGGGTCGGATCGATGGCGGGGGTGTGGATGAAGTTCTGATTCTTCAGCTTCTGGAAGACGTCTTTCTCCCTCTGCGTCTTCAATCCAAGGTCGCTCGTCTTCAGGAGGACCTTCCTCACGGTACCTGATGATGATGATGGAGCATGTTCGGTCGACGGGTCGACGCTCATGTCTGATTGGCGTGAAGATAGCCGGGACGAGTGTCTCGTCCCAACACTCTTCAAGGCTCCCTTGGCGGCGTTCGTCACCTTCCTAAACATCCTGCAAAACTTGGCACAAACAAAACTCGTGGAAAATGTGAGGTGAAAATAATAGTTAGCGGTTAGCCGTCCAGATGTTAGTTGTCCAAGGCAAGTTTTAAGTTGAAAATTTCAGCAGCACTTCCCCTAAGCAACTTTTAATTACGCTTTGGACAGCGTGACCACTTAGCTTCTAGATGAAACTCTACACTTTCTCTTCCTTCTCTCAAGAGGAGACAAATTTCCTCTACTCTCTTCTATTCTCTTCCTCTCTCTCACTCTCCTTCTTCCTTCTAGGAAGAACAACACTACTGGAAACCGAAACTCAAGTGTGCATATGTTTTTTGGAATGAGTGTGGTGTGGAGAGGCAGCAGGAGGAGGGAATTTATAGAAGGAGGCAGGGGCAGGGCGGGCGCCCTGGTGAGTGGGGCGGGCGCCCCACCTTGGCTCCCTTCCTGGCTGATTTTTCTCCCTCTCTCCCTTTGCTTCATCCCTAAGAGAAATAATACTGTTTGAGTGGAGTTTGGACGGTGGAAAAGTCTGGTGGATGAGATGGGTGTGAGTGGGTGAAATAATGCGATGTGATTCATGTGAGATGTAGTGCATGACATGTGGGACCAAAGGGTGTGGGTCATGCTTCTAGAAACTTGATATAAAAACAATTATAATGCAGGAAAAATGAGAATTAAAAAGTAACTAAGAATGATCATGCAAAACATATTTTTTTGTGCCTCCACTTTATTAATCAATATGGGTTGTTACACACCATAGAAATTATTTATATGGGGCTTTTATTTATAATAATGCTAAAAGTAAACATGATTAATGCAAGAATTAAATATGCAAGAGATTAATGGATATGGATAAATACCGATTTACCTCCCGGCGAGGGTTTGAGAATTTAGGGTCCCCCAAGCTGGACCTCCAAATCATTTTCAATCTTCTGATGCATTTACCTCCGAAGATGGTGTCTCCAGTGATTCTTCATGAACCTCCTTCACTGTGGATTCTTTCTCTGATTTAGGCTTGAATGTGAAGTGTTCTTCTTGTCCTTTTATGTTGAACTTAATTTCTCCTTTTCCGACATCAATGTGAGCATTGGCGGTGCTCAGAAATGGCCTTCCAAGGATGATGGACACTTTTGAGTCGGGGCTCATGTCCAGTACCACGAAGTCTACTGGCACAAAGAAATCTCTTATCTTGACTGGGATGTTTTCAGCGATGCCCATGGCGTATCGAACTGTTTGATCCGCCAATTGTAAACACATTTGATGTTGGATCTAGTGTTGCATAGTCAAGCTTCTCGTAGGCTGATGAAGGCATCACACTGACACTTGCTCCAAGATCACAAAGTGCATTGTTGAAGTGTTGGTTTTCGATCAAGCAATCAATAGTGGGGCATCTTGGATCCTTCTTCTTCTTTGGTGATTTATTGAGGATTGCCGTACTACACTCTTCTGTCAGCTTGATCACCTCAGTGGTGGGCAGTGGTCTCTTTTTGTTAAGAATATCTCTGATGTACTTTGCATATGTAGGAACCTGTATAGCATCAAGTAGAGGTATGTTGACATATAACTTTTGAATGACCTCTACGAACTTACCAAACTGCTCATCCGACTGCAATCCTCTATTTCTTCTGGGAAATGGTAAATAGTTGGTGTCGTAATAATTCTTTCTCATTTCTTGGGTGCTTGGTGCTTGTAGCAATTCTTCTACTTCATTGGGATTTTCTTCTTGTGTCACTACTGCTGGTGCTGCCGGTGCCTTTCTTGTTTCTCTTGGATGTGGGGGATCTCTAGTGGATTTCCCTCCTCTTGTAGTTATATTCTTTACCTGCTCAATGTTAGTAGCAATAGGCAATACAGCAGCTAGCTCTGCTAACTTATGTTCTACCTTCTTATTAAGAGCATTTTGTTCATCAAAGGCACACAATAGAAAATCCATTTTATTATGTATGTTTTTTAAAGAAGATTCATTTGCATCTAGCCTTTGTTTAACATCAGCATTAGTTTTAGTTTGCTGCGCAATTATCTCCCTAAATGTAGGTTGCTTTGAAATATTACCTGAATTCATACCTTTGCTTTTGGGTTGACTTGAAGTGGGTTGGTATTTGTATGCTGTCTCAATGGCTCTTTGATCTTCCTTGTACTTGGCCCTCTGGTCAAGCCAATGGAGTAAATTATCCATCTTGTCGCGCGGGAGTTGAGTGGTAGATCACATGTAAGCATGGTGCTTAGATGCTATTTACCTGCAAATGTATCCTATTGGCCGGGTGTGGTAGTTCGTGGTAGTGACAGTTCTATTGAGTCTTATATAGTCCACTCCCCGTTAGTAGGACAGGCAGAATGTGTATTGCGGAGTAAGTCATGCTATGTTCTGGCTTTCTTTAGCAATGTTCCTTATACATGAATGAAGAGACTTTTATGCTATATATGATTTTATGTGTGCTAGAGTAGATTATGACTTAGTAGATTAGAACATACATAGAAGTTATTCTCTTGCTAGTCCGACGTCACCTTACATTTTATGTGGAGTAGTCTATCTCTAATCTCTGTGTTATTTATCTTGAGCTTATATTTCAATATCTTTATTATCATTATGGCTTACCCCCTGCCAAAGCAGAGGTGCCTTGTTGTGATTTCTCATTTTAATAGTAGCTGTTTATGCAATTTTTCTCCATAGTCTAAGTCTAATATTTCATGTGCATATCAATGCTTAACCTTCCTTCCTAAGCTTCCTTTGCCTTCCCCGGCAACGGCGCCAAAAATGCTTGTTGAGACACACTTGCTAACACCACTTGAATACTAGGTTGTTATCCCCAGCATGGCGCTAGAGTGTACTAAGGTATTTATGAATATAAGGGCTCTCTAGAAAATACATTATTCTATCTGCAAGCGCACAGATAAAATACCCATTGTAGCATCTTACCAAGAGAATATCTCCAGGATCGTTATTTATAATTTTGTGAAGAGGCAAACGCTAAAGGCAAGGCTTGCATGATCAAAAGGGTCAAGACTAGAGATGAACTTGCAAAACATGATTACTAATGAGAAACTCACTCACACAGTCACTTGCTTCGGCAGGGGGTAAGCCATAATGATAATAAAGATATTGAAATATAAGCTCAAGATAAAATAACACAGAGATTAGAGATAGACTACTCCACATAAAATGTAAGGTGACGTCGGACTAGCAAGAGAATAACTTCTATGTATGTTCTAATCTACTAAGTCATAATCTACTCTAGCACACATAAAATCATATATAGCATAAAAGTCTCTTCATTCATGTATAAGGAACATTGCTAAAGAAAGCCAGAACATAGCATGACTTACTCCGCAATACACATTCTGCCTGTCCTACTAACGGGGAGTGGACTATATAAGACTCAATAGAACTGTCACTACCACGAACTACCACACCCGGCCAATAGGATACATTTGCAGGTAAATAGCATCTAAGCACCATGCTTACATGTGATCTACCACTCAACTCCCGCGCGACAAGATGGATAATTTACTCCATTGGCTTGACCAGAGGGCCAAGTACAAGGAAGATCAAAGAGCCATTGAGACAGCATACAATACCAACCCACTTCAAGTCAACCCAAAAGCAAAGGTATGAATTCAGGTAATATTTCAAAGCAACCTACATTTAGGGAGATAATTGCGCAGCAAACTAAAACTAATGCTGATGTTAAACAAAGGCTAGATGCAAATGAATCTTCTTTAAAAAACATACATAATAAAATGGATTTTCTATTGTGTGCCTTTGATGAACAAAATGCTCTTAATAAGAAGGTAGAACATAAGTTAGCAGAGCTAGCTGCTGTATTGCCTATTGCTACTAACATTGAGCAGGTAAAGAATATAACTACAAGAGGAGGGAAATCCACTAGAGATCCCCCACATCCAAGAGAAACAAGAAAGGCACCGGCAGCACCAGCAGTAGTGACACAAGAAGAAAATCCCAATGAAGTAGAAGAATTGCTACAAGCACCAAGCACCCAAGAAATGAGAAAGAATTATTACGACACCAACTATTTACCATTTCCCAGAAGAAATAGAGGATTGCAGTCGGATGAGCAGTTTGGTAAGTTCGTAGAGGTCATTCAAAAGTTATATGTCAACATACCTCTACTTGATGCTATACAGGTTCCTACATATGCAAAGTACATCAGAGATATTCTTAACAAAAAGAGACCACTGCCCACCACTGAGGTGATCAAGCTGACAGAAGAGTGTAGTACGGCAATCCTCAATAAATCACCAAAGAAGAAGAAGGATCCAAGATGCCCCACTATTGATTGCTTGATCGAAAACCAACACTTCAACAATGCACTTTGTGATCTTGGAGCAAGTGTCAGTGTGATGCCTTCATCAGCCTACGAGAAGCTTGACTATGCAACACTAGATCCAACATCAATGTGTTTACAATTGGCGGATCAAACAGTTCGATACGCCATGGGCATCGCTGAAAACATCCCAGTCAAGATAAGAGATTTCTTTGTGCCAGTAGACTTCGTGGTACTGGACATGAGCCCCGACTCAAAAGTGTCCATCATCCTTGGAAGGCCATTTCTGAGCACCGCCAATGCTCACATTGATGTCGGAAAAGGAGAAATTAAGTTCAACATAAAAGGACAAGAAGAACACTTCACATTCAAGCCTAAATCAGAGAAAGAATCCACAGTGAAGGAGGTTCATGAAGAATCACTGGAGACACCATCTTCGGAGGTAAATGCATCAGAAGATTGAAAATGATTTGGAGGTCCAGCTTGGGGGACCCTAAATTCTCAAACCCTCGCCGGGAGGTAAATCGGTATTTATCCATATCCATTAATCTCTTGCATATTTAATTCTTGCATTAATCATGTTTACTTTTAGCATTATTATAAATAAAAGCCCCATATAAATAATTTCTATGGTGTGTAACAACCCATATTGATTAATAAAGTGGAGGCACAAAAAAATATGTTTTGCATGATCATTCTTAGTTACTTTTTAATTCTCATTTTTCCTGCATTATAATTGTTTTTATATCAAGTTTCTAGAAGCATGACCCACACCCTTTGGTCCCACATGTCATGCACTACATCTCACATGAATCACATCGCATTATTTCACCCACTCACACCATCTCATCCACCAGACTTTTCCACCGTCCAAACTCCACTCAAACAGTATTATTTCTCTTAGGGATGAAGCAAAGGGAGAGAGGAGAAAAATCAGCCAGGAAGGGAGCCAAGGTGGGGCGCCCGCCCCACTCACCAGGGCGCCCGCCCTGCCCCTGCCTCCTTCTATAAATTCCCTCCTCCTGCTGCCTCTCCACACCACACTCATTCCAAAAAACATATGCACACTTGAGTTTCGGTTTCCAGTAGTGTTGTTCTTCCTAGAAGGAAGAAGGAGAGTGAGAGAGAGGAAGAGAATAGAAGAGAGTAGAGGAAATTTGTCTCCTCTTGAGAGAAGGAAGAGAAAGTGTAGAGTTTCATCTAGAAGCTAAGTGGTCACGCTGTCCAAAGCGTAATTAAAAGTTGCTTAGGGGAAGTGCTGCTGAAATTTTCAACTTAAAACTTGCCTTGGACAACTAACATCTGGACGGCTAACGCTAACT
>JAHUYU010003312.1:0-16682 GCA_030439765.1 Tripidium arundinaceum | reverse complement strand
CGGGTTGATGGCTTATTTTGGTAAGGCAATTTTGGAAAATAATGAAGACTAAGGGCAACTCAACTTACATATTGGTCTAAGAATAAAAACACATCACGAGTAAGTGCTTCAACAGATAAGGAGATAGATCATTGTGGAAAGAATGATAAGATAGATGTCCTCAGCCCTCTTGAGAGAAGGGTTATGAACTGGCACTTTGCACATTTAGAGTATGGTTGTGCTGCAATGCTGAAATCTGTATCCCTTCCATACTGGAACCAGGATGATGTATATGGAGGATTTGGAGGTGCTCATTGCATGATCAAAGGTGGCTATGACACTGTTCTACGGAGCCTTGCTAAAGGAATTGATATTAGGTTAAACCATGTTGTAACTGAGGTACTGTATGGACCTGAGGAGTTAGGTGCTAGCTGTAAGGATGGGAAATATGTCAAGGTTTCCACTTCAACTGGAAGTGAATTTACTGGAGATGCTGTGTTAATAACTGTTCCTCTTGGTTGCTTGAAAGCAGAGACAATCAAATTTTCACCTTCCTTGCCAGACTGGAAAGTATCTTCTATAAACCGGCTTGGGTTTGGCGTTCTAAACAAGATAGTATTGGAGTTCCCTGAGGTATTTTGGGATGATAATGTGGATTACTTTGGTGCAACTGCAGAAGAAACAGATTTAAGAGGACAGTGTTTTATGTTTTGGAATCTCAGAAAGACAGCTGGGGCTCCAGTTCTGATAGCTCTACTTGTTGGGAAGGCTGCTATAGATGGACAAAGCATCAGTTCTGGCGATCATGTTAACAATGCTATGGTGGTTCTCCGAAAGCTTTTTAGGAATGCTTCTGTACCAGATCCAGTTGCATCCGTTGTGACAAATTGGGGACTTGATCCCTTTAGTAGAGGTGCTTACTCTTATGTTGCAGTTGGAGCATCAGGGCGAGATTATGATATTCTTGGAAGGCCAGTTGAAAATTGCTTATTCTTTGCGGGTGAAGCAACATGCAAAGAGCATCCAGATACTGTTGGTGGTGCAATTTTGAGTGGTTTGCGAGAAGCTGTTCGCATCATTGACTTACTGAACACTGGCAATGACTATATTGCTGAGGTAGAAGCGCTACAGACTTACCAAATGCAGTCAGACAGTGAAAGAAATGAAGTCAGGGACATGTCAAATAGACTTGAAGCATGTGAACTTTCTACTGCTCTAAGTAAGAACTCATCTGATGCAATGTATCCAATTGTTAGCAAGGAATCTTTGCTGCAAGAAATGTTCTTCAGTGCAAAGACAACATCAGGACGCCTACATTTGGCTAAGGAGTTATTGAAGCTTCCTACAGATGTTCTTAAATCATTTTCTGATATGCACTCAAGTCTCCCAAAATTATCCCTCAATGCTCTTTTTCTTGTATTGGATTCGTCCAAATGGTGATCACGAATCACAAAAGATTCGAACGATGGTATCTTTGGAAGCTCACGAGGCACACTTATCTCTGCCTCTACAGATGCATATGCCTAAAAACAGAAAGGAGTCATGAGTTAGATGGCCTTCCTTTTCTTTTGTAGAACATGTTCATTATTCTGGACCAACATCACCAACTAGAATATTTGTATATGCAACTCTAATTCTAATTCAAGCCTTATGTACCATAACTGGCCATTGGCCACGTCAAAGTTTGTCAAATTTCTATTGATTATCTCAGTTACTGAATCTAAACGATAAACTAGTCAGATCAAACTGCTTACAAGTTTGAAATTTCTAAACCTCCAATTTTCCATGTTAAATTTTTAAATTTCCATTTTTAGTGATATATTCGATCAACAGGGGTAAATATACTTGCTCCAACAGTTGCATGCAAGGTATGTCCCAAAAACATGCACAAAATAAGGAGATTATAAATTCAAGAAAATAACATGGAAATGACCAAACTAGTTCCTTTTAAAAATACTGGAGAGAAGTGCTTCACTTGGTGATAAATGAACAGAAAGAAGGGAAACAGATTATTATAAATAAGGAAAAAAATGAAAATGTCTCTGTAGTTTTGCATTCAGAGCTACACAGTACCCTCAACCAACTGAGCTAGGACCACCTTCTTAATAACGACTAAACTAGCATAAAATTTCCATGTCCGCAGTGGCAGGTAATGAAATTGTGATAATATAAAGAGCCAACTCTGTGGTGTCAGGTAATGAAACTGCTCTAATATAGAGAGGCAGATAACAATCTTTCTCAGCTTTTTATGGATAAGGTTCTTATTAGAGACGATAAGGATGGTCAATGGTAAATATTAAAACCTGATTGGTTGGACAAATCTTAATCAAAAGAAAATTTTAGTCACAGACCTGTGCAGCTGCTATGGCAGCAGCTCGAGCAGCCTCAGCAGCAGCGAATGCAGCAGCTTCTTCCTCGGACATAGGAATGCCACACTCCACCTTAGATTCAATACCATGTTGTTGCTTTTCGGAAAGCAACTTGCCATCGGACATAGCAGCTGTCACAGTTTCCAATTTCATTTCCTTGTTCTCATACTTCTTGTTTGTCTTTGGTGGTGACTGACTACTTGCGAATCTTGTACGCTGGCGCTGGGAAACTACTTTATTATTGTCCAAAGTTTCATTTGGCACACGTAAGGTAGGCTTTCCTGATTGCAGATCCTTACTCTTGGTCTTACTCAATTCAATTGATGGTATTCGACGCAGCAATTTGAGTCCACCATTGCTATCCTTTTCTCTACGAAAAACTTCAATCCACACACTGACCAACTGCCGAGCTATAGCACGAATATCTCGGCTTGTGTGCACACAAACCTTTTCCTTTACAGTCTTCCCAATTCCTGCATGAAGTTGAAAATTGCTTATTCTTTGCGGGTGAAGCAACATGCAAAGAGCATCCAGATACTGTTGGTGGTGCAATTTTGAGTGGTTTGCGAGAAGCTGTTCGCATCATTGACTTACTGAACACTGACAATGACTATATTGCTGAGGTAGAAGCGCTACAGACTTACCAAATGCAGTCAGACAGTGAAAGAAATGAAGTCAGGGACATGTCAAATAGACTTGAAGCATGTGAACTTTCTACTGCTCTAAGTAAGAACTCATCTGATGCAATGTATCCAATTGTTAGCAAGGAATCTTTGCTGCAAGAAATGTTCTTCAGTGCAAAGACAACATCAGGACGCCTACATTTGGCTAAGGAGTTATTGAAGCTTCCTACAGATGTTCTTAAATCATTTGCTGGGTCTAAAGAAGGACTAAGTACGCTAAACTCTTGGATACTTGTAAGTTGATTAATGAGTTGTTTCTTTAAGCATTACATGGCACTGGTACTTTCCTATATTGAAGTTCTTCATGTTTGCATTTTGATTTTGGCAGGATTCACTTGGGAAAAATGCTACTCAACTACTGCGGCACTGTGTGCGTTTGCTTGTGCTTGTTTCCACTGATCTGGTAGCTGTACGTTTATCAGGTTTGTGCAAAGCTCATTGCCTCCATGTCCCTTTAAATGGCGTTAGGGAATGTCTCTCGACATAAACAGATTTTCATGTTCCTCCCTTCCAGCCTTATCTTTGGAAGGGTACAAAACCATAGGTTGTCACATTCTTATTAGGAATCTAGTTTACCTTTCCAGTTTAGCAAACCCCCTTCCTTCCTATTGTACTTTTTATGTATTTATTTATTCACTAGGTCGATCAAAGGAGAACAAATAAACAAATATCTGACATTACTGAGAGAAGAATATCTAAGTGCACTACTACATTGATCTATGTTTGTTATAACTAGTGCGTCCCGTGGATGTTTGTATAAGTTATTTGCCATTGTAGCCTGGCGACAAACCTGATTCTTCTTTTTCAACTTCATGCAGGAATTGGGAAGACTGTAAAGGAAAAGGTTTGTGTGCACACAAGCCGAGATATTCGTGCTATAGCTCGGCAGTTGGTCAGTGTGTGGATTGAAGTTTTTCGTAGAGAAAAGGATAGCAATGGTGGACTCAAATTGCTGCGTCGAATACCATCAATTGAATTGAGTAAGACCAAGAGTAAGGATCTGCAATCAGGAAAGCCTACCTTACGTGTGCCAAATGAAACTTTGGACAATAATAAAGTAGTTTCCCAGCGCCAGCGTACAAGATTCGCAAGTAGTCAGTCACCACCAAAGACAAACAAGAAGTATGAGAACAAGGAAATGAAATTGGAAACTGTGACAGCTGCTATGTCCGATGGCAAGTTGCTTTCCGAAAAGCAACAACATGGTATTGAATCTAAGGTGGAGTGTGGCATTCCTATGTCCGAGGAAGAAGCTGCTGCATTCGCTGCTGCTGAGGCTGCTCGAGCTGCTGCCATAGCAGCTGCACAGGTCTGTGACTAAAATTTTCTTTTGATTAAGATTTGTCCAACCAATCAGGTTTTAATATTTACCATTGACCATCCTTATCGTCTCTAATAAGAACCTTATCCATAAAAAGCTGAGAAAGATTGTTATCTGCCTCTCTATATTAGAGCAGTTTCATTACCTGACACCACAGAGTTGGCTCTTTATATTATCACAATTTCATTACCTGCCACTGCGGACATGGAAATTTTATGCTAGTTTAGTCGTTATTAAGAAGGTGGTCCTAGCTCAGTTGGTTGAGGGTACTGTGTAGCTCTGAATGCAAAACTACAGAGACATTTTCATTTTTTTCCTTATTTATAATAATCTGTTTCCCTTCTTTCTGTTCATTTATCACCAAGTGAAGCACTTCTCTCCAGTATTTTTAAAAGGAACTAGTTTGGTCATTTCCATGTTATTTTCTTGAATTTATAATCTCCTTATTTTGTGCATGTTTTTGGGACATACCTTGCATGCAACTGTTGGAGCAAGTATATTTACCCCTGTTGATCGAATATATCACTAAAAATGGAAATTTAAAAATTTAACATGGAAATTGGAGGTTTAGAAATTTCAAACTTGTAAGCAGTTTGATCTGACTAGTTTATCGTTTAGATTCAGTAACTGAGATAATCAATAGAAATTTGACAAACTTTGACGTGGCCAATGGCCAGTTATGGTACATAAGGCTTGAATTAGAATTAGAGTTGCATATACAAATATTCTAGTTGGTGATGTTGGTCCAGAATAATGAACATGTTCTACAAAAGAAAAGGAAGGCCATCTAACTCATGACTCCTTTCTGTTTTTAGGCATATGCATCTGTAGAGGCAGAGATAAGTGTGCCTCGTGAGCTTCCAAAGATACCATCGTTCGAATCTTTTGTGATTCGTGATCACCATTTGGACGAATCCAATACAAGAAAAAGAGCATTGAGGGATAATTTTGGGAGACTTGAGTGCATATCAGAAAATGATTTAAGAACATCTGTAGGAAGCTTCAATAACTCCTTAGCCAAATGTAGGCGTCCTGATGTTGTCTTTGCACTGAAGAACATTTCTTGCAGCAAAGATTCCTTGCTAACAATTGGATACATTGCATCAGATGAGTTCTTACTTAGAGCAGTAGAAAGTTCACATGCTTCAAGTCTATTTGACATGTCCCTGACTTCATTTCTTTCACTGTCTGACTGCATTTGGTAAGTCTGTAGCGCTTCTACCTCAGCAATATAGTCATTGCCAGTGTTCAGTAAGTCAATGATGCGAACAGCTTCTCGCAAACCACTCAAAATTGCACCACCAACAGTATCTGGATGCTCTTTGCATGTTGCTTCACCCGCAAAGAATAAGCAATTTTCAACTGGCCTTCCAAGAATATCATAATCTCGCCCTGATGCTCCAACTGCAACATAAGAGTAAGCACCTCTACTAAAGGGATCAAGTCCCCAATTTGTCACAACGGATGCAACTGGATCTGGTACAGAAGCATTCCTAAAAAGCTTTCGGAGAACCACCATAGCATTGTTAACATGATCGCCAGAACTGATGCTTTGTCCATCTATAGCAGCCTTCCCAACAAGTAGAGCTATCAGAACTGGAGCCCCAGCTGTCTTTCTGAGATTCCAAAACATAAAACACTGTCCTCTTAAATCTGTTTCTTCTGCAGTTGCACCAAAGTAATCCACATTATCATCCCAAAATACCTCAGGGAACTCCAATACTATCTTGTTTAGAACGCCAAACCCAAGCCGGTTTATAGAAGATACTTTCCAGTCTGGCAAGGAAGGTGAAAATTTGATTGTCTCTGCTTTCAAGCAACCAAGAGGAACAGTTATTAACACAGCATCTCCAGTAAATTCACTTCCAGTTGAAGTGGAAACCTTGACATATTTCCCATCCTTACAGCTAGCACCTAACTCCTCAGGTCCATACAGTACCTCAGTTACAACATGGTTTAACCTAATATCAATTCCTTTAGCAAGGCTCCGTAGAACAGTGTCATAGCCACCTTTGATCATGCAATGAGCACCTCCAAATCCTCCATATACATCATCCTGGTTCCAGTATGGAAGGGATACAGATTTCAGCATTGCAGCACAACCATACTCTAAATGTGCAAAGTGCCAGTTCATAACCCTTCTCTCAAGAGGGCTGAGGACATCTATCTTATCATTCTTTCCACAATGATCTATCTCCTTATCTGTTGAAGCACTTACTCGTGATGTGTTTTTATTCTTAGACCAATATGTAAGTTGAGTTGCCCTTAGTCTTCATTATTTTCCAAAATTGCCTTACCAAAATAAGCCATCAACTTCCACCTACCATTAGCTGCAGCTATTGCACCTCTTTGATGACTTTCTGAAAATCATCGAGCATATGTTTCCCTTTTACATGCAACCAGCTTATAGATCACCAATTTACTACTAACCTTATTACCTTGTTAAAGATTTTCTTTTAGTTACTATGTTTTGCTGAATTAGAAAAGCGCCTGAATGATTGCACCCTATATGTCATCAATTTTCAGGGCTACATAAATGCTGGAATTGCATCAGATAAGGTGGCGAAGGAGCATGATGACACTCTGTATGAGGTTGTTGAAGTACCCAAGCTAAATGAATCACATCAAATGGAATCAGTCAGCATTCAAAATAGCATTGTCTCTGTATCACAAAAGAATGAGGATTTTGAGTATGGAACAAGCATTGAATGCTGCAGAACTGTAAGTGTTAAAAATACTGAATGTGCTTTGGTAGAAGCATCAACTGAAAAGAATTGCCCAACTGTTCACTGTGGTGCCCTGGAGTTGCTACCTCACTTGAAGTCTGAAGAACATCTGGTGGAAAAAAATAATCTAGACATGTCAACTGAAGTTAGAAATGCATCACTGCCATCCAGCAATTTGGATATCCAATATACATCATATCTGGATAGTTCTGTTGGAAAAGTTGAAGTCCCTCATCAACAAGAAGCACGTGAAATTGAAAATAGTGGAAACAACTGTCGAAGTGACAGGGTTGAGTTTGCTGTGCATGGCAAAAGAATAATCATTGTGGGAGCAGGCCCTGCTGGTTTAACTGCTGCTCGCCATTTGCAGCGTCAAGGTTTTTCGGTCACTGTTCTTGAGGCACGAGAAAGGATTGGTGGCCGTGTTTATACAGATCGCATATCACTTTCGGTTCCTGTAGATTTGGGTGCTAGCATTATTACAGGGGTGGAGGCTGATATAGCTACTGAAAGACGGGCTGATCCATCCTCTTTGATTTGTTCTCAGCTTGGTCTTGAACTTACTACGTTGAATAGTGCTTGCCCTCTGTATGATGTGGTAACTGGTGACAAGGTTCCCGATTCTTTGGATGAAAATTTAGAAGCCGAATACAATGGCCTTCTTGAAGAGCTGGCGCTGCTTTTTGCGCAAAATGGTGACAGCGCAATTGGTTTATCCCTGGAGGATGGACTGGAGTATGCTCTTAGGAAGCATCGTGCAACTCAACCTATGGATTCTGTGGAGCAGGATGGCCACTTGAGATTTATGACAAATTCTGGAGCTGTAGACATTTCCGTAAGTGCTTCAACAGGAAAGGAGATAGATCATTGTGGAAAGAATGATAAGATAGATGTCCTCAGCCCTCTTGAGAGAAGGCTTATGAATTGGCACTTTGCACATTTAGAGTATGGTTGTGCTGCAATGCTGAAATCTGTATCCCTTCCATACTGGAACCAGGATGATGTATATGGAGGATTCGGAGGTGCTCATTGCATGATCAAAGGTGGCTATGACACTGTTCTACGGAATCTTGCTAAAGGACTTGATATTAGGTTAAACCATGTTGTAACTGAAGTACTGTATGGACCTGAGGAGTTAGGTGCTAGCCGTAAGGATGGGAAATATGTCAAGGTTTCCACTTCAACTGGAAGTGAATTTACTGGAGATGCTGTGTTAATTACTGTTCCTCTTGGTTGCTTGAAAGCAGAGACAATCAAATTTTCACCTTCCTTGCCAGACTGGAAAGTATCTTCTATAAACCGGCTTGGGTTTGGTGTTCTAAACAAGATAGTATTGGAGTTCCCTGAGGTATTTTGGGATGATAATGTGGATTACTTTGGTGCAACTGCAGAAGAAACAGATTTAAGAGGACAGTGCTTTATGTTTTGGAATCTCAGAAAGACCGTTGGGGCTCCAGTTCTGATAGCTCTACTTGTTGGGAAGGCTGCTATAGATGGACAAAGCATCAGTTCTGGCGATCATGTTAACAATGCTATGGTGGTTCTCCGAAAGCTCTTTAGGAATGCTTATGTACCAGATCCAGTTGCATCCATTGTGACAAATTGGGGACTTGATCCCTTTAGTAGAGGTGCTTACTCTTATGTTGCAGTTGGAGCATCAGGGCGAGATTATGATATTCTTGGAAGGCCAGTTGAAAATTGCTTATTCTTTGCGGGTGAAGCAACATGCAAAGAGCATCCAGATACTGTTGGTGGTGCAATTTTGAGTGGTTTGCGAGAAGCTGTTCGCATCATTGACTTACTGAACACTGGCAATGACTATATTGCTGAGGTAGAAGCGCTACAGACTTACCAAATGCAGTCAGACAGTGAAAGAAATGAAGTCAGGGACATGTCAAATAGACTTGAAGCATGTGAACTTTCTACTGCTCTAAGTAAGAACTCATCTGATGCAATGTATCCAATTGTTAGCAAGGAATCTTTGCTGCAAGAAATGCTCTTCAGTGCAAAGACAACATCAGGGCGCCTACATTTGGCTAAGGAGTTATTGAAGCTTCCTACGGATGTTCTTAAATCATTTGCTGGGTCTAAAGAAGGACTAAATACACTAAACTCTTGGATACTTGTAAGTTGATTAATGAGTTGTTTCTTTAAGCATTACATGACACTGGTACTTTTCCTATATTGAAGTTCTTCATGTTTGCATTTTGATTTTGGCAGGATTCACTTGGGAAAAATGCTACTCAACTACTGCGGCACTGTGTGCGTTTGCTTGTGCTTGTTTCCACTGATCTGGTAGCTGTACGTTTATCAGGTCTGTGCAAAGCTCATTGTCTCCATGTCCCTTTAAATGGCGTTAGGGAATGTCTTTCGACATAAACAGATTTTCATGTTCCTCCCTTCCAGCCTTATCTTTGGAAGGGTACAAAACCATAGGTTATCACATTCTTATTAGGAATCTAATTTACCTTACCAATTTAGCAAACCCCTTCCTATTATACTTTTTATGTATTTGTGAGGTGTGTAGATACCTAGGCGCAAGAGCGATAGTATGGTTAACTAAGCTTTTTAACCTTATTTATCGGTCTAACAAGATACCTGAAGAATGGAGAAGTATATTAGTACCTATCTTCAAGAACAAGGGAGATGTTCAAAGTTGTACTAACTACCGTGGGATTAAGTTGATGAGCCATACGATGAAGCTCTGGGAGAGGTTATCGAGCATCGCCTAAGGAGAGTGACACATGTGGCCCAAAATCAGTTTGGGTTCATGCCTGGTAGGTCGACCATGGAGGCTATTTTCTTATTTCGACAATTGATGGAGAGATATAGGGAGCAGAAGAAGGACTTGCACATGGTCTTTATTGACCTCGAGAAGGCATATGACAAAGTACCGAGAAATGTCATGTGGTGGGCCTTGGAAAAGCACAAAGTCCCAACTAAGTACGTTACCCTCATCAAGGATATGTACAGGGATGTGGTGACGTTTGTCCGAACATGTGATGGCGACACCGGTGACTTTCCAATTAAAATAGGACTGCATCAGGGGTCAGCTTTGAGCCCTTATTTATTTGCTTTGGTGATGGATGAGGTCACAAGGGACATACAAGGTGATATCCCTTGGTGTATGCTTTTTGCTGATGATGTGGTGCTAGTTGACGACAGTAGGGCGGGGGTTAATAGGAAGTTAGAACTATGGAGGCACACGTTAGAGTCGAAAGGGTTCAGACTTAGTAGGACTAAGACCGAGTACATGAGGTGCGATTTCAACACGACTAGGCACGAGGAGGGAGATGTTAGCCTCGATGGGCAAGTGGTGGCCAAGAATGATACTTTTCGGTATTTAGGGTCGATGCTACAAAAGGATGGAGACATTGATGAAGATGTTAGGCATAGAATTTCAGCCGGCTGGTTGAAATGACGTCAAGCTTCTGGCGTTCTCTGTGATAAAAGGGTGCCTCAGAAGCTGAAAAGTAAGTTCTATAGGACGGCGATTCGTCCGGCGATGTTATACGGTGCTGAGTGTTGGCCTACAAAAAGGCGACATGTCCAGCAATTGAGTGTAGCAGAGATGCGTATGTTGCGTTGGTGTTGTGGGCACACAAGGAGGGATAGAGTCCGGAACGACGATATTCGGGATAGGGTTGGGGTGGCACCAATTGAGGAGAAATTGATTCAACATCGGTTGAGATGGTTTGGACATGTCCAACGAAGGCCTCCTGAGGCGCCGGTGCGTAGTGGAGTTCTAAAGCGGGCCGATAATGTAAAGAGCGGTAGAGGTCGACCTAAACTAACTTGGGACGAGTCCGTTAAGAGAGATCTTAAGGAGTGGAATATCTCCAAGGATTTAGCTATGGACAGGAGCGCTTGGAGATTGGCAATCAACGTGCCTGAACCGTGACCTCTTTTTGTCTTGTGCCCTTTATGTCCCTTTATGTGTCTCCCTGTTTCTCGTCTCTTTTGGGTTTCATCTCTAGCCTACCCCAACTTGCTTGGGACAAAAGGCTATGTTGTTGTTGTTGTTGTTGTTGTTTATTCACTAGGTTGGTCAAAGGATTACAAATAAACAAATATCTGACATTACTGAGAGAAGAGTATCTAAGTGCACTACTACATTGATCTATGTTTGTTATAACTAGTGTGTCCCGTGGATGTTTGTATAAGTTATTTGCCATTGTAGCCTGGCGACAAACCTGATTCTTCTTTTTCAACTTCATGCAGGAATTGGGAAGACTGTAAAGGAAAAGGTTTGTGTGCACACAAGCCGAGATATTCGTGCTATAGCTCGGCAGTTGGTCAGTGTGTGGATTGAAGTGTTTCGTAGAGAAAAGGATAGAAATGGTGGACTCAAATTGCTGCGTCGAATACCATCAATTGAATTGAGTAAGACCAAGAGTAAGGATCTGCAATCAGGAAAGCCTGCCTTACGTGTGCCAAATGAAACTTTGGACAATAATAAAGTAGTTTCCCAGCGCCAGCGTACAAGATTCGCAAGTAGTCAGTCACCACCAAAGACAAACAAGTATGAGAACAAGGAAATGAAATTGGAAACTGTGACAGCGGCTATGTCCAATGGCAAGTTGCTTTCCCAAAAGCAACAGCATGGTATTGAATCTAAGGTGGAGTGTGCCATTCCTATGTCCGAGGAAGAAGCTGCTGCATTCGCTGCTGCCGAGGCTGCTCGAGTTGCTGCCATAGCAGCTGCACAGGTCTGTGACTAAAATTTTCTTTTGATTAAGATTTGTCCAACCAATCAGGTTTTAATATTGATCATTGACCATCCTTATCGTCTCTGATAAGAACATTATCCATAAAAAGCTGAGAAAGATTGTTATCTGCCTCTCTATATTAGAGCAGTTTCATTACCGGACACCACAGAGTTGGCTCTTTACATTGATATCACAATTTCATTACCTGCCACTTCATCAAGCCACAGAAACTTAACTTGCCATCCAAGCTTACTGCATGCACAACATGCTTGTCGAGTGCACAGAGGTCTAAACCTTTGACTGACCTATAGTTACGATGATGGAAATGATGCCTATCTAAGTACAGAATTACATGGTGTTGATCTGGTCAATGCTCTTCTGGACCACGCTTATAGTCTGGGTAATAGGTGCCCTTGCTGATCTTGCGGCGACACTGATGAGCCACGCTGGCTTCTGAAGTGAGGTTTTAGTTCACTTGGATCAACAATCACTGACTGATAGCTTGGTGTTTCAAAAGAGAGTAGATTCCTTCGCACAAAACACCTCACTACACATGTGAATCTTAAGGTTTGGCAGACTTGCTAACAACATGCAAATGCTTGTCAACCATTTTGTTCACAAAGGATTCAATCTGCATGGATGGTAAACACCATGTAATTCTGTACTTAGATAGGCATCATTTCCATCATCGTAACTATAGGTCAGTCAAAGGTTTAGACCTCTGTGCACTCGACAAGCATGTTGTGCATGCAGTAAGCTTGGATGGCAAGTTAAGTTTCTGTGGCTTGATGAAGTGGCAGGTAATGAAATTGTGATATCAATGTAAAGAGCCAACTCTGTGGTGTCCGGTAATGAAACTGCTCTAATATAGAGAGGCAGATAACAATCTTTCTCAGCTTTTTATGGATAATGTTCTTATCAGAGACGATAAGGATGGTCAATGATCAATATTAAAACCTGATTGGTTGGACAAATCTTAATCAAAAGAAAATTTTAGTCACAGACCTGTGCAGCTGCTATGGCAGCAACTCGAGCAGCCTCGGCAGCAGCGAATGCAGCAGCTTCTTCCTCGGACATAGGAATGGCACACTCCACCTTAGATTCAATACCATGCTGTTGCTTTTGGGAAAGCAACTTGCCATTGGACATAGCCGCTGTCACAGTTTCCAATTTCATTTCCTTGTTCTCATACTTGTTTGTCTTTGGTGGTGACTGACTACTTGCGAATCTTGTACGCTGGCGCTGGGAAACTACTTTATTATTGTCCAAAGTTTCATTTGGCACACGTAAGGCAGGCTTTCCTGATTGCAGATCCTTACTCTTGGTCTTACTCAATTCAATTGATGGTATTCGACGCAGCAATTTGAGTCCACCATTTCTATCCTTTTCTCTACGAAACACTTCAATCCACACACTGACCAACTGCCGAGCTATAGCACGAATATCTCGGCTTGTGTGCACACAAACCTTTTCCTTTACAGTCTTCCCAATTCCTGCATGAAGTTGAAAAAGAAGAATCAGGTTTGTCGCCAGGCTACAATGGCAAATAACTTATACAAACATCCACGGGACACACTAGTTATAACAAACATAGATCAATGTAGTAGTGCACTTAGATACTCTTCTCTCAGTAATGTCAGATATTTGTTTATTTGTAATCCTTTGACCAACCTAGTGAATAAACAACAACAACAACAACAACAACATAGCCTTTTGTCCCAAGCAAGTTGGGGTAGGCTAGAGATGAAACCCAAAAGAGACGAGAAACAGGGAGACACATAAAGGGACATAAAGGGCACAAGACAAAAAGAGGTCACGGTTCAGGCACGTTGATTGCCAATCTCCAAGCGCTCCTGTCCATAGCTAAATCCTTGGAGATATTCCACTCCTTAAGATCTCTCTTAACGGACTCGTCCCAAGTTAGTTTAGGTCGACCTCTACCGCTCTTTACATTATCGGCCCGCTTTAGAACTCCACTACGCACCGGCGCCTCAGGAGGCCTTCGTTGGACATGTCCAAACCATCTCAACCGATGTTGAATCAATTTCTCCTCAATTGGTGCCACCCCAACCCTATCCCGAATATCGTCGTTCCGGACTCTATCCCTCCTTGTGTGCCCACAACACCAACGCAACATACGCATCTCTGCTACACTCAATTGCTGGACATGTCGCCTTTTTGTAGGCCAACACTCAGCACCGTATAACATCGCCGGACGAATCGCCGTCCTATAGAACTTACTTTTCAGCTTCTGAGGCACCCTTTTATCACAGAGAACGCCAGAAGCTTGACGTCATTTCAACCAGCCGGCTGAAATTCTATGCCTAACATCTTCATCAATGTCTCCATCCTTTTGTAGCATCGACCCTAAATACCGAAAAGTATCATTCTTGGCCACCACTTGCCCATCGAGGCTAACATCTCCCTCCTCGTGCCTAGTCGTGTTGAAATCGCACCTCATGTACTCGGTCTTAGTCCTACTAAGTCTGAACCCTTTCGACTCTAACGTGTGCCTCCATAGTTCTAACTTCCTATTAACCCCCGCCCTACTGTCGTCAACTAGCACCACATCATCAGCAAAAAGCATACACCAAGGGATATCACCTTGTATGTCCCTTGTGACCTCATCCATCACCAAAGCAAATAAATAAGGGCTCAAAGCTGACCCCTGATGCAGTCCTATTTTAATTGGAAAGTCACCGGTGTCGCCATCACATGTTCGGACAAACGTCACCACATCCCTGTACATATCCTTGATGAGGGTAACGTACTTAGTTGGGACTTTGTGCTTTTCCAAGGCCCACCACATGACATTTCTCGGTACTTTGTCATATGCCTTCTCGAGGTCAATAAAGACCATGTGCAAGTCCTTCTTCTGCTCCCTATATCTCTCCATCAATTGTCGAAATAAGAAAATAGCCTCCATGGTCGACCTACCAGGCATGAACCCAAACTGATTTTGGGCCACATGTGTCACTCTCCTTAGGCGATGCTCGATAACCTCTCCCAGAGCTTCATCGTATGGCTCATCAACTTAATCCCACGGTAGTTAGTACAACTTTGAACATCTCCCTTGTTCTTGAAGATAGGTACTAATATACTTCTCCATTCTTCAGGTATCTTGTTAGACCGATAAATAAGGTTAAAAAGCTTAGTTAACCATACTATCGCTCTTGCGCCTAGGTATCTACACACCTCACAAATACATAAAAAGTATAATAGGAAGGGGTTTGCTAAATTGGTAAGGTAAATTAGATTCCTAATAAGAATGTGATAACCTATGGTTTTGTACCCTTCCAAAGATAAGGCTGGAAGGGAGGAACATGAAAATCTGTTTATGTCGAAAGACATTCCCTAACGCCATTTAAAGGGACATGGAGACAATGAGCTTTGCACAGACCTGATAAACGTACAGCTACCAGATCAGTGGAAACAAGCACAAGCAAACGCACACAGTGCCGCAGTAGTTGAGTAGCATTTTTCCCAAGTGAATCCTGCCAAAATCAAAATGCAAACATGAAGAACTTCAATATAGGAAAAGTACCAGTGTCATGTAATGCTTAAAGAAACAACTCATTAATCAACTTACAAGTATCCAAGAGTTTAGTGTATTTAGTCCTTCTTTAGACCCAGCAAATGATTTAAGAACATCCGTAGGAAGCTTCAATAACTCCTTAGCCAAATGTAGGCGCCCTGATGTTGTCTTTGCACTGAAGAGCATTTCTTGCAGCAAAGATTCCTTGCTAACAATTGGATACATTGCATCAGATGAGTTCTTACTTAGAGCAGTAGAAAGTTCACATGCTTCAAGTCTATTTGACATGTCCCTGACTTCATTTCTTTCACTGTCTGACTGCATTTGGTAAGTCTGTAGCGCTTCTACCTCAGCAATATAGTCATTGCCAGTGTTCAGTAAGTCAATGATGCGAACAGCTTCTCGCAAACCACTCAAAATTGCACCACCAACAGTATCTGGATGCTCTTTGCATGTTGCTTCACCCGCAAAGAATAAGCAATTTTCAACTGGCCTTCCAAGAATATCATAATCTCGCCCTGATGCTCCAACTGCAACATAAGAGTAAGCACCTCTACTAAAGGGATCAAGTCCCCAATTTGTCACAATGGATGCAACTGGATCTGGTACATAAGCATTCCTAAAGAGCTTTCGGAGAACCACCATAGCATTGTTAACATGATCGCCAGAACTGATGCTTTGTCCATCTATAGCAGCCTTCCCAACAAGTAGAGCTATCAGAACTGGAGCCCCAACGGTCTTTCTGAGATTCCAAAACATAAAGCACTGTCCTCTTAAATCTGTTTCTTCTGCAGTTGCACCAAAGTAATCCACATTATCATCCCAAAATACCTCAGGGAACTCCAATACTATCTTGTTTAGAACACCAAACCCAAGCCGGTTTATAGAAGATACTTTCCAGTCTGGCAAGGAAGGTGAAAATTTGATTGTCTCTGCTTTCAAGCAACCAAGAGGAACAGTAATTAACACAGCATCTCCAGTAAATTCACTTCCAGTTGAAGTGGAAACCTTGACATATTTCCCATCCTTACGGCTAGCACCTAACTCCTCAGGTCCATACAGTACTTCAGTTACAACATGGTTTAACCTAATATCAAGTCCTTTAGCAAGATTCCGTAGAACAGTGTCATAGCCACCTTTGATCATGCAATGAGCACCTCCGAATCCTCCATATACATCATCCCGATTCTTTGGATGAAAATTTAGAAGCCGAATACAATGGCCTTCTTGAAGAGCTGGCGCTGCTTTTTGCGCAAAATGGTGACAGCGCAATTGGTTTATCCCTGGAGGATGGACTGGAGTATGCTCTTAGGAAGCATCGTGCAACTCAACCTATGGATTCTGTGGAGCAGGATGGCCA
>JAHUYU010002679.1:0-18111 GCA_030439765.1 Tripidium arundinaceum | reverse complement strand
GGAGCAAAAAAGATGGTGTGAGGCAACCCTTTGGGGTTAAGGATATGAACAATACAAGAGCATGTGATGCAGAAGGGAGCTCCAGCAGCATGTTTTGGTTCTTGAAGCCCTGCACTTTCCTTGTGGAGTAGCATCATAACACTACAAAGTTTTAACGAGCAACACTTGATGTAGCTAGAATCCGTTACTTCATTCATTTCCAAATATTCTGAGTTCCTATTTAATTGATTCATTTGATGGGTACCCTATCTGGGAAGTAAAAAAAAAAACATGTATAGTCATACAGGTTGAAAGAGTCTTTTCCATATGTATAATTCGAGATATAGCAAAACACTTTTCTGCTGCTTTGTTATTTGTTCAAACAAACTGCATTTTTGTCTCTTGAGGTGATATACTAAGGTTATACAATTCAATGATTTGTTTGAATGTTGTTGCCTACAAAAGGCGACAAAAAGGAGGGATAGAGTCCGGAACGGTGCTGAGTGTTGGCCTACAAAAAGGCGACATGTCCAGCAATTGAGTGTAGCAGAGATGCGTATGTTGCGTTGGTGTTGTGGGCACACAAGGAGGGATAGAGTCCGGAACGACGATTTTCGGGATAGGGTTGGGGTGGCACCAATTGAGGAGAAATTGATTCAATATCGGTTGAGATGGTTTGGACATGTCCAACGGAGGCCTCCTGAGGCGCCGGTGCGTAGTGGAGTTCTAAAGCGGGCGATAATGTAAAGAGCGGTAGAGGTCGACCTAAACTAACTTGGGACGAGTCCGTTAAGAGAGATCTTAAGGAGTGGAATATCTCTAAGGATTTAGCTATGGATAGGAGCGCTTGGAGATTGGCAATCAACGTGCCGGAACCGTGACCTCTTTTGTCTCCCTTTATGTCCTTTTTTGTGTCTCCCTGTTTTCTCGTCTTTTTTGGGTTTCATCTCTAGCCTACCCCAACTTGCTTGGGATAAAAGGCTATGTTGTTGTTGTTGTTGTTGTTTGTTGTTGTTGTTGCCTAGCAGTTCAAAACTACAGACTGACCAGAAATGTTTGAAGTGCAGTCTATCCATTCCATGAGGTGATATAAGTCGATGGTCTATTTCTTAATTCATAAAGGTTTACTGTTCTTAATTATACTGGCTTGTGCTTGCCGAATTGCTGATGTTGTTTATATTCCTTCAATTGTAATTTCACAAATTTTGGCACGAGGATTGTAGCCCTAAGTTATAACAATGCGGATTCAGTGGTCTGTAAGGAAATGCCACAAGCAAGAATTCTGAAATCTCTTCCAGAACTTACTTTTTTTTTTTTTTGCGAGAAGAACTTACAATTTTTTATTAGTCTTCAGCTGGTATGTGACAAACTTGATTTGCATTTAAAGGTTTAACAGTCCTAATTTCTAAGTTACTTTTCTTAAGATCACTCACCAGGAGTTGGCACACATCCCAAGCACATAATCTGGGTTGCATTGAGCGGTTCCTTGATCCTCCATGACGTGTTATTCGACAAGACCAGGAACTCGTTTTTTCATCAACGATGGCGAAATAGTTCGTAAATCTATATCTGTATATCTACTCAATAAGCTGAAACCACTAGGTAATTAATTGCTATAAAGCTACAACCATGTTGAACCGGATCATCTCAATTTAGCAGCCATGCAATCATATGCTCCAAGTTAAATCTGGACGTTCATCTAAACCTCCACTTCTCTTGCCAAGCCACAACACATTTAACCACATATTGAACTGAGTTGCGCCTTCCCTACAGTAACCCCCCATTGACGGCGGCGGTGGCGGTGGCGGCGGAGAAGGAGGCCCGTGCTTCTTATGGTATGGGCACTGGCAGTATGGATTGTTGCATAGTGGCTCCTCTGCATCGTTGATGCTGTCATCCTTCGACTATTCCCTGTTACCACTTCCAGGGTCATACTCTAGATCAAAGATGCGTCCCTGTAGATATGTGATGTGTTGTTGATGGGGATAGATAGGAGGAGGATCGACCCATCGAGTGAACCCACAGTTATCTAGGCAGCTTGAATCCTGAAAATGCATCTACCAATAAGTACTTCTACAAACCAAATGCAAATATGAAAAAATGAGAGTTAAAAGGAAATACAAATCCTCACGGGCATCTAAAGAAACGACGGCCTCCACCGTCACAGTCATTGTACATCTGCACGACGCAATCCTCACCGTGGCGACATTTTGGTCAATCTTCCGTGCGGTTGTCGTATGATCTAAGAGGTCTCTCGCGGGTGAAGTCACTCTTGCTCTCCAAAGGAAATTGTTCTATAGGTTCCTCAAAAGAATCAGGACCTAGAGAATCCTCCCACACAATCGGAGGTCCCTTCCTCACTCCCTTTCCTCTACCTCTGCTCGACGAACTTCTGCCCGACATTTGAACTACAACTAAACAAGAAAATAACTTGTGTGATGGCCGGGAGGCGGGGAGGGGGGGCGCGGCGCCAAAACGACGAATGGCCACAGCTCAAGAGGAGAAGAGAATAAAAGGCATCCTACGCTTGTCGCTCCTTGATCTGAGGAGCGGCAATGCAAGCCTGCCGCTCCTCCAGGGGGGAGCGGCAAGCCCCGTGCCCGCTTTTCGCCACTGCCACCTCAGCAGCATTGCCGCTCCTCCACGTGGGGAGCGGCAAAGTTGAAATGCCGCTCCCTCGCGTGGGGAGTGGCCAAAAGTGTTAGATATAAAAAAACTTTCGGTGCTAAAATTAAAAATAGTGTATATCTAAGTGCATAGCAAAAAAAATGTATCTAGAATGCCAAAATATCATATAATTTGGAATGGAGGAAGTAGTGTGAAAAAGGAGGAGAAAAATAAATAAAAACTCTGGTTTAAGGACCTTTGTTGGAGTTGTCTAAAAAATAGTCATGAAAGGAGGAGGTCCTCAAATATAATCGTAATTTGAGGCCTGCTGGTGGAGGTACTCTTATTAATAAGGTCACAAACAAACACATACTCCTAGATCCCAAACCTCATTTTGTTATTTCAGCGATTGATTGGATGACAGATGGGACTGGGTCCACCTGTCATTGAAGACAGGCTCTTATAAGATTTTTTTATTTTTACACTTTTTAAAAACTATTTTTAATTTTAGCACCGAAAGTTTTTTTATATCTAACACTTTTGGCCACTCCCCACGCGAGGGAGCGGCATTTCAACTTTGCCGCTCCCCACGTGGAGGAGCGGCAATGCTGCTGAGGTGGCAGTGGCGAAAAGCGGGCACGGGGCTTGCCGCTCCCCCCTGGAGGAGCGGCAGGCTTGCATTGCCGCTCCTCAGATCAAGGAGCGACAAGCGTAGGATGCCTTTTATTCTCTTCTCCTCTTGAGCTGTGGCCATTCGTCGTTTTGGCGCCGCGCCCCCCCTCCCCGCCTCCCGGCCATCACACAAGTTATTTCTTGTTTAGTTGTAGTTCAAATGTCGGGCAGAAGTTCGTCGAGCAGAGGTAGAGGAAAGGGAGTGAGGAAGGGACCTCCGATTGTGTGGGAGGATTCTCTAGGTCCTGATTCTTTTGAGGAACCTATAGAACAATTTCCTTTGGAGAGCAAGAGTGACTTCACCCGCGAGAGACCTCTTAGATCATACGACAACCGCACGGAAGATTGACCAAAATGTCGCCACGGTGAGGATTGCGTCGTGCAGATGTACAATGACTGTGACGGTGGAGGCCGTCGTTTCTTTAGATGCCCGTGAGGATTTGTATTTCCTTTTAACTCTCATTTTTTCATATTTGCATTTGGTTTGTAGAAGTACTTATTGGTAGATGCATTTTCAGGATTCAAGCTGCCTAGATAACTGTGGGTTCACTCGATGGGTCGATCCTCCTCCTATCTATCCCCATCAACAACACATCACATATCTACAGGGACGCATCTTTGATCTAGAGTATGACCCTGGAAGTGGTAACAGGGAATAGTCGAAGGATGACAGCATCAACGATGCAGAGGAGCCACTATGCAACAATCCATACTGCCAGTGCCCATACCATAAGAAGCACGGGCCTCCTTCTCCGCCGCCACCGCCACCGCCGCCGTCAATGGGGGGTTACTGTAGGGAAGGCGCAACTCAGTTCAATATGTGGTTAAATGTGTTGTGGCTTGGCAAGAGAAGTGGAGGTTTAGATGAACGTCCAGATTTAACTTGGAGCATATGATTGCATGGCTGCTAAATTGAGATGATCCGGTTCAACATGGTTGTAGCTTTATAGCAATTAATTACCTAGTGGTTTCAGCTTATTGAGTAGATATACAGATATAGATTTACGAACTATTTCGCCATCGTTGATGAAAAAACGAGTTCCTGGTCTTGTCGAATAACACGTCATGGAGGATCAAGGAACCGCTCAATGCAACCCAGATTATGTGCTTGGGATGTGTGCCAACTCCTGGTGAGTGATCTTAAGAAAAGTAACTTAGAAATTAGGACTGTTAAACCTTTAAATGCAAATCAAGTTTGTCACATACCAGCTGAAGACTAATAAAAAATTGTAAGTTCTTCTCGCAAAAAAAAAAAAAAGTAAGTTCTGGAAGAGATTTCAGAATTCTTGCTTGTGGCATTTCCTTACAGACCACTGAATCCGCATTGTTATAACTTAGGGCTACAATCCTCGTGCCAAAATTTGTGAAATTACAATTGAAGGAATATAAACAACATCAGCAATTCGGCAAGCACAAGCCAGTATAATTAAGAACAGTAAACCTTTATGAATTAAGAAATAGACCATCGACTTATATCACCTCATGGAATGGATAGACTGCACTTCAAACATTTCTGGTCAGTCTGTAGTTTTGAACTGCTAGGCAACAACAACAACAAACAACAACAACAACAACAACATAGCCTTTTATCCCAAGCAAGTTGGGGTAGGCTAGAGATGAAACCCAAAAAAGACGAGAAAACAGGGAGACACAAAAAAGGACATAAAGGGAGACAAAAGAGGTCACGGTTCCGGCACGTTGATTGCCAATCTCCAAGCGCTCCTATCCATAGCTAAATCCTTAGAGATATTCCACTCCTTAAGATCTCTCTTAACGGACTCGTCCCAAGTTAGTTTAGGTCGACCTCTACCGCTCTTTACATTATCGGCCCGCTTTAGAACTCCACTACGCACCGGCGCCTCAGGAGGCCTCCGTTGGACATGTCCAAACCATCTCAACCGATATTGAATCAATTTCTCCTCAATTGGTGCCACCCCAACCCTATCCCGAAAATCGTCGTTCCGGACTCTATCCCTCCTTGTGTGCCCACAACACCAACGCAACATACGCATCTCTGCTACACTCAATTGCTGGACATGTCGCCTTTTTGTAGGCCAACACTCAGCACCGTTCCGGACTCTATCCCTCCTTTTTGTCGCCTTTTTGTAGGCAACAACATTCAAACAAATCATTGAATTGTATAACCTTAGTATATCACCTCAAGAGACAAAAATGCAGTTTGTTTGAACAAATAACAAAGCAGCAGAAAAGTGTTTTGCTATATCTCGAATTATACATATGGAAAAGACTCTTTCAACCTGTATGACTATACATGTTTTTTTTTTTACTTCCCAGATAGGGTACCCATCAAATGAATCAATTAAATAGGAACTCAGAATATTTGGAAATGAATGAAGTAACGGATTCTAGCTACATCAAGTGTTGCTCGTTAAAACTTTGTAGTGTTATGATGCTACTCCACAAGGAAAGTGCAGGGCTTCAAGAACCAAAACATGCTGCTGGAGCTCCCTTCTGCATCACATGCTCTTGTATTGTTCATATCCTTAACCCCAAAGGGTTGCCTCACACCATCTTTTTTGCTCTCCAGATCCTTACTAGGGGTCCCCTTCTCCTAAAGAAAAGGAAATTACAGTATAATTAGATAACTCTGGGATCAACTTCAGATAAATACCTCATTGGTAATGGTTGGGGCACAACAGCCCTAAAACAATCACTGTGTTTGCCTTTTGTACAGTACAAAAAGATGAGTTCAACTATGAGATGCACAAGCCATCTATGATATGATCATCCACAATGAACATAAGATAAGTTGAAAAAACTATTTGACACTATCCACTATGAGGCTTACAATGAATACCAGGTTATGAACAAGCATCATTATTAGGATTTATAGAAAATATGCCTTGCCATATAATTAGTACATTTGGTAACATCTCCTCATGACCTGTGCTAAATGATGCTAAATATGAAAGGACGCTACTTCTATACAAAAACATCTCAGATGCATGATCAAACTTACTGAAATTGGTTGAAAAAACACATGACCTTTATTAATCTTTCACATGGTTCAACAAGTTTAGTTTGTGAAGTATGGTGAACTGGGGTGATGCTAATTTAGCTCATCGTAGGATTTATTAAATCATCAGGGGAAGAAGCAGTCGTAGCCAATCTTTTATTTTAGAGCAGAAGTCACTCTAGTATATTCTTCCATACTAAGATCTACAAAAGTGGGCCATGCTTTTTGTGAACATTACATGCCCTTGAAGAATTTGAAGTCCCAGAAATGAAGACAGTGAAAATCAAGTAAACACCATGATTTAAAGCCACGGACACTGAGTAAGCAAATACTATAGCCATGCTGGATTCACCTTGAGTGGCTTCTTGAGTGGCGATCCTGCTGTGGCCACCCCTCCAGGTTTAACATTCTTAATGCGGTTTGGCGATGGGGATGGAAACCGCTGCGGAGTGGGTGGTGTTGCCTTCACTTCCTTCAGCACAGAGGGAGACCTTTGCTTCCCTGCTTCCACCTTCAGCCCCACTTTCTTTCCCTTCCTGCAGAAACCAACATCAGCGCCGTAAGAAACAATCAGTACAACCTATACACATAAGTTTGCATTGGGATGACTATTTGCAAATTACATTGGGCTTGGACTCTTTTTCACTGTTTCTTGTCTCGCCACCTCCTTCACGGTATCTGCGGGAACTGGATTGCTGACGCTGGCATGAGCCACCTTCTCCATCAAATCGCTCGGATTCCTGCACGAATGAAACTGTCAAGGGCCTCATAGAGACAGCCCGACAATTGAATTCCAGCATTCCTTCGATGAGGAGAGGTTTACATTGGGTTTGAGCTGTATTCCTCCTGTGTGTCTGTGCCAGGCCGGCCGCCTCCAACCATCCGCTTCAGCTCATCGTAGAACTCCGAAATCTGGCCAAGTATATCCTTCCCAGAGAAGAGATTCCTCGCTGAGAGGGTGCTCTTGAGCTGCCTCGGCGGGGCGTACTTGTTGAGCAGCGCCTCCTTCTCAGCGTTATCCGGCCGCTTCTCCGCACTGGACTTGATGGCCTCCTTGGCATTCTTGTTCCACCGAGGGGCACCGAACGGCGGCCTACTACTTGGCGCCTGTCGTGGGGGCGGCGTGGCCAGCGCAGGGTCCTGGTTCTCGCTGTCCTCCTGGAACCTCTTCTTGGGCGCTGCCTTTGGCTTCGGCGGCGTGAAGGCGGCAACGGCGCCGCCGCCCCGCCACTTGAGATTGCTATTGCCGTCCCTGAGCAACGCACGAAAGGGTGAGAACGGGGATTTGATCGAGGCGGGCGCGGCGCGCAAAGAACGCCTGAATTTGATTGGTTACCTGAGATTGGTGGCGTTGGCGTCCCTTTCGGCGAAGGGCAGCATGGCCGAAACCGATCGCAGCAGCTTTCCCTGTTCCGATGAAGAAGAAGCATGAGATGAGGGTTCAGGTAACCAGTGGAAGAAAAAGGGCCGCAAGGAACGGCGAAGCAAGGCAGACCTTGGGGCTGGGGCTCAGCTTGAGGAAATCCTCGGCTGTCTTCGGATGCCGGCAATCTGCAGCGCCGCAAATCAATAGATCAGTACCCGCTCGTTTAGAAGCAAAGTTCCAATGTCGCAAGAGAATCCATCCCCAAGGAAGAAAGCAAGAACCGGGCGACCCGCCGATCAGCGCGCACTGCTTTGATTTGATCTCCTCGCAATCAAATCAAGCGGGGGCAACCAACCAACCAACCAACGAGGGGGAGTCAACAAGAGAGCGGGAGGGAAGGGAGAGGGAGCGTACCGGGGCGGCAGAACCAGGCCTCGTCGTCGACGTGGGCGCGGCCGGCGTTGGGGTCGGTGAGGTCGGCCCAGTGCGGGGCCTCGATTCCCTCGTAGGTCTCGTCGCGCACGTACCGCGACACCACCCTGCTCCAGTCGATGTCCTTGGGCTCCATGAACTCCATCCCGCCCTCCCCCACTTCCCTCCCGCGCGGCGATGGAAAGAGAGGGCGAAGGGAGGGAGAAGGTTGTGGGTTCCGGTTGCTTGGTCGCGGCTCCTCTTTTGTCGCGCTCGTGAGATGTGCGGGCGTGTTATGAGCAGAGCCGAGGGAAAGGCTCGGAAAGCGAAGACTCCACCCGCCGACCCGGCCCGTTGGTTCCCGGCCAATTTTCCGACCGTTGAAGGTCATCGATACTACAATAATGGTGGTGACTCACTGAAAGCGGGCCCCACTTTGGTCCTTGCGACACGACCAGAGGTACTCGCTGTCACTGGCACATGAGCGTACTCACTGGCAGTGGTAGCAATAGCAAGGCTTGGAGCACGGGACATGGCTAAGGCTGGACGAAAAACTCGAAGCTCGTTAGCTCGCTCGGCTCGTGGCTGGCTCGACTCAGCTCGGCTCGGCTCGTTACGATAACGAGCCGAGCCGAGCCAAGATTTTAGCTCGTTAGCTATAACGAGCCAACTCGAGTCAGCTCGCGAGCCGCTCGCGAGCTAAACGAGCCAAGCTTTTAGGAAAAAAAAGTATCAAAACTTGTATTAGTTTTTGTATTACTTCATGTCTTGTACTTTACAATTGACTAGTAACTGGTCTAGACCCTATAAATTGACTGGTAACTGGTCTAGATACATTTCTTTTGTATTATTATTATTCTCAAACTTTAAATAAATACAAATATTATATTTTGTGTATTTTTTATACCTGGCTCGCGAGCTTAACGAGCCAGCTCGAGCTTTTAACGAGCCGAGCCGAGCTGGCTTTCTGGCTCGTTAGGATAACGAGCCGAGCCGAGCTGGCTCGTTATCTTAACGAGCCAGAACGAGCCGAGCCCAAACGAGCCGAGCCAGCTCGGTATCCAGGCCTAGACATGGCACAGAATGGTCAAAGCATCGGATTCTGTGTCTATGGAACGTTCCGCTTCACAACCATCGAGGAAATAGTTTACCCCTACACAACCATCTTGGAAATAGTTTTGGGCCGCAGGCATCACGCCGTCACCTGAGATGTGACATAGTAGATCTACAGCAGGCAGAAATGTACTCAAAGATATCAAGGCCACCAGTGAAAGTACTCAAAGATAGATATCAGTATTTCATTGTGCAGTACTGCAGTCAAGTGAATAGCAGTTGAGTATCCAACAGCAGAATGATCGGTTGGAAAAGGGGACTAGACAGATGACTTTCACCGTTCCCACAATATTGTCCCTGATAATATTAAGCAGCAGCAGCCTAGGAAACACGAAAGGGTCATGCCTATCATACATGGGATGTTGTCAACATACACGAAGCTGTTGATCAGCCTACAGCAATTTCAGAGTTTGATGATCCATCGCCGTCGTAGTAGTGTGCCTACTGGCAAGGGCAAAATCATCTACGACGAAACCCAGCTGCGCCCACCAGCACTGCAGTCTTCGGGGGGAAAAGAAAAAAGGCAATGTTGGACGTGTGCTTATGTCGGTTGGGGCAGCGGGTTGGTCTTCAACCACAAGGACCGCCCTAGCATGGCTCTACCATGAACAGCCATGTATGAAGCATTCAGCCTAAGAATGCAGGAGAAAGAGGACCATAGATTAGAAAACATCTCTACAGAAACAACAGTGTGAAGAGCAATGTGACTGATCTTACTTGTCGACATCAGGTATGTTCATTGGATCATATGGCTCCTCTTTTTGTTCCATGCTTGGATGGCTACCAGCAACAGAAGCTGCATCAACACCTCCCTCAACCTGCAAGATTGTGAGATTTGTCAAATATGGAGAACAGATTTTGGCCAGACACGAATAGAATGATATCATCTGTGCACTATGAAACATGAAAGATCATGGGAGAGGTATGCACCACAAATCACTTCCTTACAATGGGAGCACGTACAGGGCCCGTACAAACACTTCCAAGATATCTTAGCAGGAAATAGAACAAGACAAAATAATTCAGTAAATGAACATACTACAGGCCCAAAATCTATTCTTCAGCTATTCAATATGGTGGATTACATAATTCACAAGGATGCAATTTTCTACGTCTGGTTTAACGAAAGCGTGCATTGTATGGTAACATAACTCAGCAGGAATTTAAGAAACTAACAAGCTTCAGGTGTCCACATCCACAACTTACTGATGAACGTGGAAGTGTACAGCAGACACTCGGAATTAATATATATAATAATAATGTATATGTGGATGGAAATCCTTACCTGTTGGGGATATTGGCTATATCCTGCATAAGCACCATACGCGTATGACGGATCCTGAGCATATCCATATGCATCATACCCATAGCCATAGTAAGTGCTTGCCCACTGATTCGGATCTGCTTGCTGACTCCACACAGCTGATGGATCCTGCATATATTATTTCATGCGACAATAGATAACAAACATTAGCTACCATTAGAAGAGATTCCAGTAGGTAAAAAATACAGAAGATACGATAATAACAAGAAAACAAATGAAAATTCCGGGAGAGTTATAAGAAAAATGAACAAATACCGCTGACAAACTAATACCATATCAAACAAGCAATCCCCTATCAGGCTATCTACCCAAAACAGCATAAGAATACTATCATGTGGCTCTCACTAATTCTCAATTCCAAGTGTTAGTACCGAGTAAAATCTTCCTTAACATGCTTATTGGTGCAAAACAGCCCCACATCAACATAACGGCATCTGCTTGATTTCACCAGGTATAAGGCCGAAGAGATTTATTGAATGCTATAGGTTAGGTTTATGCAGTAAAATTTTATAAGATATACCTGTTTACTTGCAGGACTTCGGCCCCATGAAAGCCGAACAGCTTGTTGCCCAATCATTGTGCCATGAAGACGTTGTACAGCCTCTTCAGCTGATGCCCTGCAATGGTTACAATCGGCAATGGTAAACACCCTACCTTTTCATTACTAAGAAAACTTAGATGCTAGTAAAGAGATGTGCCATCAATAAATACATCTACTTTTGCAGGGGAGCAATATATGAAAAAAAATACAATAGACATATCCATGTGACATTAATTGTAAAAATTCTCTTCTTGTCTGCTGAGATTTCAATGGAAAGAAATGGTAAATTGCATCGAAATGTTCTTAGTTCTTCTTCTAAAGCATACATGTCCCTAACATCCCACTACAGGCATACTTATTTCAGGATGTTATGACATTTGGATTTTGGGCAAGTCCTGATATGGATAACTAAACTAGACAACGTAAAGCACGGGCAACTATTACACTTAAATGAAATTTTCCTATAGCACTTACCTAGATGCATACTGTACAAATCCACATCCTTTACCAACAGGAATTTTCACATATATAAGCTCTCCAAACTGTACACATATCTGCCTCAGCTCATCTTCTGTCACATTTGGATCCAAGTTCCCAATAAATATCTGTAAACGTATGATATATCCCAAGGTAAGTGGCATAGTCAACACTCAACAGAGTAACAGACAGAAATATGGTAGAGGTCCATACCGTAGTGTTTGTAGGATCACTGTCAGGGAGAACTGCCTGGAGCTGAGGCATTGCATAAGCTGTTGCTGGATACACCGCTACACATTTAACATAAGACAGCTATAATAAATCCACGAAAAGAAACATCAAGAAAATGAAGAATCCCATACAAACAACACAGTGCATTCAGATCATCCAATATTACCTTTAGCAGCTGAATACTGAAGCTGAGAGCCAGTGGATTTCTTAGGTATTGCAGCACTTATCCGCATAGGTCTTGTTGAACAGTACACACCATTCATTTCTGTCATTGCACGGTTCTTTTCATTTTCATCTGCGAACTTTACAAATCCATATCCTTTAGATCTCCCGGTATTTGGATCTGTGACAACCTTAGCCCCTCTAACAGATGGATAGTTCACTCGGAATGTCTCCTGTAGTAAGTAATCTGTGACATCAGGTGCCAGGTCCCCTACGAAAATCGAATGATCAGATCCTAAATCAGGACGCCTCTCACCAGAGCTGAAGCGGAACGTTCCATAGACACAGAATCCGATGCTTTGACCATTCTGTGCCATGTCTAGGCCTGGATACCGAGCTGGCTCGGCTCGTTTGGGCTCGGCTCGTTCTGGCTCGTTAAGATAACGAGCCAGCTCGGCTCGGCTCGTTATCCTAACGAGCCAGAAAGCCAGCTCGGCTCGGCTCGTTAAAAGCTCGAGCTGGCTCGTTAAGCTCGCGAGCCAGGTATAAAAAATACACAAAATATAATATTTGTATTTATTTAAAGTTTGAGAATAATAATAATACAAAAGAAATGTATCTAGACCAGTTACCAGTCAATTTATAGGGTCTAGACCAGTTACTAGTCAATTGTAAAGTACAAGACATGAAGTAATACAAAAACTAATACAAGTTTTGATACTTTTTTTTCCTAAAAGCTTGGCTCGTTTAGCTCGCGAGCGGCTCGCGAGCTGACTCGAGTTGGCTCGTTATAGCTAACGAGCTAAAATCTTGGCTCGGCTCGGCTCGTTATCGTAACGAGCCGAGCCGAGCTGAGTCGAGCCAGCCACGAGCCGAGCGAGCTAACGAGCTTCGAGTTTTTCGTCCAGCCTTAGCCATGTCCCGTGCTCCAAGCCTTGCTATTGCTACCACTGCCAGTGAGTACGCTCATGTGCCAGTGACAGCGAGTACCTCTGGTCGTGTCGCAAGGACCAAAGTGGGGCCCGCTTTCAGTGAGTCACCACCATTATTGTAGTATCGATGACCTTCAACGGTCGGAAAATTGGCCGGGAACCAACGGGCCGGGTCGGCGGGTGGAGTCTTCGCTTTCCGAGCCTTTCCCTCGGCTCTGCTCATAACACGCCCGCACATCTCACGAGCGCGACAAAAGAGGAGCCGCGACCAAGCAACCGGAACCCACAACCTTCTCCCTCCCTTCGCCCTCTCTTTCCATCGCCGCGCGGGAGGGAAGTGGGGGAGGGCGGGATGGAGTTCATGGAGCCCAAGGACATCGACTGGAGCAGGGTGGTGTCGCGGTACGTGCGCGACGAGACCTACGAGGGAATCGAGGCCCCGCACTGGGCCGACCTCACCGACCCCAACGCCGGCCGCGCCCACGTCGACGACGAGGCCTGGTTCTGCCGCCCCGGTACGCTCCCTCTCCCTTCCCTCCCGCTCTCTTGTTGACTCCCCCTCGTTGGTTGGTTGGTTGGTTGCCCCCGCTTGATTTGATTGCGAGGAGATCAAATCAAAGCAGTGCGCGCTGATCGGCGGGTCGCCCGGTTCTTGCTTTCTTCCTTGGGGATGGATTCTCTTGCGACATTGGAACTTTGCTTCTAAACGAGCGGGTACTGATCTATTGATTTGCGGCGCTGCAGATTGCCGGCATCCGAAGACAGCCGAGGATTTCCTCAAGCTGAGCCCCAGCCCCAAGGTCTGCCTTGCTTCGCCGTTCCTTGCGGCCCTTTTTCTTCCACTGGTTACCTGAACCCTCATCTCATGCTTCTTCTTCATCGGAACAGGGAAAGCTGCTGCGATCGGTTTCGGCCATGCTGCCCTTCGCCGAAAGGGACGCCAACGCCACCAATCTCAGGTAACCAATCAAATTCAGGCGTTCTTTGCGCGCCGCGCCCGCCTCGATCAAATCCCCGTTCTCACCCTTTCGTGCGTTGCTCAGGGACGGCAATAGCAATCTCAAGTGGCGGGGCGGCGGCGCCGTTGCCGCCTTCACGCCGCCGAAGCCAAAGGCAGCGCCCAAGAAGAGGTTCCAGGAGGACAGCGAGAACCAGGACCCTGCGCTGGCCACGCCGCCCCCACGACAGGCGCCAAGTAGTAGGCCGCCGTTCGGTGCCCCTCGGTGGAACAAGAATGCCAAGGAGGCCATCAAGTCCAGTGCGGAGAAGCGGCCGGATAACGCTGAGAAGGAGGCGCTGCTCAACAAGTACGCCCCGCCGAGGCAGCTCAAGAGCACCCTCTCAGCGAGGAATCTCTTCTCTGGGAAGGATATACTTGGCCAGATTTCGGAGTTCTACGATGAGCTGAAGCGGATGGTTGGAGGCGGCCGGCCTGGCACAGACACACAGGAGGAATACAGCTCAAACCCAATGTAAACCTCTCCAGATCCTTACTAGGGGTCCCCTTCTCCTAAAGAAAAGGAAATTACAGTATAATTAGATAACTCTGGGATCAACTTCAGATAAATACCTCATTGGTAATGGTTGGGGCACAACAGCCCTAAAACAATCACTGTGTTTGCCTTTTGTACAGTACAAAAAGATGAGTTCAACTATGAGATGCACAAGCCATCTATGATATGATCATCCACAATGAACATAAGATAAGTTGAAAAAACTATTTGACACTATCCACTATGAGGCTTACAATGAATACCAGGTTATGAACAAGCATCATTATTAGGATTTATAGAAAATATGCCTTGCCATATAATTAGTACATTTGGTAACATCTCCTCATGACCTGTGCTAAATGATGCTAAATATGAAAGGACGCTACTTCTATACAAAAACATCTCAGATGCATGATCAAACTTACTGAAATTGGTTGAAAAAACACATGACCTTTATTAATCTTTCACATGGTTCAACAAGTTTAGTTTGTGAAGTATGGTGAACTGGGGTGATGCTAATTTAGCTCATCGTAGGATTTATTAAATCATCAGGGGAAGAAGCAGTCGTAGCCAATCTTTTATTTTAGAGCAGAAGTCACTCTAGTATATTCTTCCATACTAAGATCTACAAAAGTGGGCCATGCTTTTTGTGAACATTACATGCCCTTGAAGAATTTGAAGTCCCAGAAATGAAGACAGTGAAAATCAAGTAAACACCATGATTTAAAGCCACGGACACTGAGTAAGCAAATACTATAACCATGCTGGATTCACCTTGAGTGGCTTCTTGAGTGGCGATCCTGCTGTGGCCACCCCTCCAGGTTTAACATTCTTAATGCGGTTTGGCGATGGGGATGGAAACCGCTGCGGAGTGGGTGGTGTTGCCTTCACTTCCTTCAGCACAGAGGGAGACCTTTGCTTCCCTGCTTCCACCTTCAGCCCCACTTTCTTTCCCTTCCTGCAGAAACCAACATCAGCGCCGTAAGAAACAATCAGTACAACCTATACACATAAGTTTGCATTGGGATGACTATTTGCAAATTACATTGGGCTTGGACTCTTTTTCACTGTTTCTTGTCTCGCCACCTCCTTCACGGTATCTGCGGGAACTGGATTGCTGACGCTGGCATGAGCCACCTTCTCCATCAAATCGCTCGGATTCCTGCACGAATGAAACTGTCAAGGGCCTCATAGAGACAGCCCGACAATTGAATTCCAGCATTCCTTCGATGAGGAGAGGTTTACATTGGGTTTGAGCTGTATTCCTCCTGTGTGTCTGTGCCAGGCCGGCCGCCTCCAACCATCCGCTTCAGCTCATCGTAGAACTCCGAAATCTGGCCAAGTATATCCTTCCCAGAGAAGAGATTCCTCGCTGAGAGGGTGCTCTTGAGCTGCCTCGGCGGGGCGTACTTGTTGAGCAGCGCCTCCTTCTCAGCGTTATCCGGCCGCTTCTCCGCACTGGACTTGATGGCCTCCTTGGCATTCTTGTTCCACCGAGGGGCACCGAACGGCGGCCTACTACTTGGCGCCTGTCGTGGGGGGCGGCGTGGCCAGCGCAGGGTCCTGGTTCTCGCTGTCCTCCTGGAACCTCTTCTTGGGCGCTGCCTTTGGCTTCGGCGGCGTGAAGGCGGCAACGGCGCCGCCGCCCCGCCACTTGAGATTGCTATTGCCGTCCCTGAGCAACGCACGAAAGGGTGAGAACGGGGATTTGATCGAGGCGGGCGCGGCGCGCAAAGAACGCCTGAATTTGATTGGTTACCTGAGATTGGTGGCGTTGGCGTCCCTTTCGGCGAAGGGCAGCATGGCCGAAACCGATCGCAGCAGCTTTCCCTGTTCCGATGAAGAAGAAGCATGAGATGAGGGTTCAGGTAACCAGTGGAAGAAAAAGGGCCGCAAGGAACGGCGAAGCAAGGCAGACCTTGGGGCTGGGGCTCAGCTTGAGGAAATCCTCGGCTGTCTTCGGATGCCGGCAATCTGCAGCGCCGCAAATCAATAGATCAGTACCCGCTCGTTTAGAAGCAAAGTTCCAATGTCGCAAGAGAATCCATCCCCAAGGAAGAAAGCAAGAACCGGGCGACCCGCCGATCAGCGCGCACTGCTTTGATTTGATCTCCTCGCAATCAAATCAAGCGGGGGCAACCAACCAACCAACCAACGAGGGGGAGTCAACAAGAGAGCGGGAGGGAAGGGAGAGGGAGCGTACCGGGGCGGCAGAACCAGGCCTCGTCGTCGACGTGGGCGCGGCCGGCGTTGGGGTCGGTGAGGTCGGCCCAGTGCGGGGCCTCGATTCCCTCGTAGGTCTCGTCGCGCACGTACCGCGACACCACCCTGCTCCAGTCGATGTCCTTGGGCTCCATGAACTCCATCCCGCCCTCCCCCACTTCCCTCCCGCGCGGCGATGGAAAGAGAGGGCGAAGGGAGGGAGAAGGTTGTGGGTTCCGGTTGCTTGGTCGCGGCTCCTCTTTTGTCGCGCTCGTGAGATGTGCGGGCGTGTTATGAGCAGAGCCGAGGGAAAGGCTCGGAAAGCGAAGACTCCACCCGCCGACCCGGCCCGTTGGTTCCCGGCCAATTTTCCGACCGTTGAAGGTCATCGATACTACAATAATGGTGGTGACTCACTGAAAGCGGGCCCCACTTTGGTCCTTGCGACACGACCAGAGGTACTCGCTGTCACTGGCACATGAGCGTACTCACTGGCAGTGGTAGCAATAGCAAGGCTTGGAGCACGGGACATGGCTAAGGCTGGACGAAAAACTCGAAGCTCGTTAGCTCGCTCGGCTCGTGGCTGGCTCGACTCAGCTCGGCTCGGCTCGTTACGATAACGAGCCGAGCCGAGCCAAGATTTTAGCTCGTTAGCTATAACGAGCCAACTCGAGTCAGCTCGCGAGCCGCTCGCGAGCTAAACGAGCCAAGCTTTTAGGAAATAAAAGTATCAAAACTTGTATTAGTTTTTGTATTACTTCATGTCTTGTACTTTACAATTGACTAGTAACTGGTCTAGACCCTATAAATTGACTGGTAACTGGTCTAGATACATTTCTTTTGTATTATTATTATTCTCAAACTTTAAATAAATACAAATATTATATTTTGTGTATTTTTTATACCTGGCTCGCGAGCTTAACGAGCCAGCTCGAGCTTTTAACGAGCCGAGCCGAGCTGGCTTTCTGGCTCGTTAGGATAACGAGCCGAGCCGAGCTGGCTCGTTATCTTAACGAGCCAGAACGAGCCGAGCCCAAACGAGCCGAGCCAGCTCGGTATCCAGGCCTAGACATGGCACAGAATGGTCAAAGCATCGGATTCTGTGTCTATGGAACGTTCCGCTTCACAACCATCGAGGAAATAGTTTACCCCTACACAACCATCTTGGAAATAGTTTTGGGCCGCAGGCATCACGCCGTCACCTGAGATGTGACATAGTAGATCTACAGCAGGCAGAAATGTACTCAAAGATATCAAGGCCACCAGTGAAAGTACTCAAAGATAGATATCAGTATTTCATTGTGCAGTACTGCAGTCAAGTGAATAGCAGTTGAGTATCCAACAGCAGAATGATCGGTTGGAAAAGGGGACTAGACAGATGACTTTCACCGTTCCCACAATATTGTCCCTGATAATATTAAGCAGCAGCAGCCTAGGAAACACGAAAGGGTCATGCCTATCATACATGGGATGTTGTCAACATACACGAAGCTGTTGATCAGCCTACAGCAATTTCAGAGTTTGATGATCCATCGCCGTCGTAGTAGTGTGCCTACTGGCAAGGGCAAAATCATCTACGACGAAACCCAGCTGCGCCCACCAGCACTGCAGTCTTCGGGGGGTG